>CM057813.1:110212573-110412573 GCA_030067965.1 Latrodectus elegans | reverse complement strand
ATAATTTAGAATTGCTCTATTATTTCAAATCATAAATAAAAATAATATATATATTATATATATATATATATATATATCTATATATATATATATATATATATATATATATATATATATATATATATATATATATATATATATAACCAAATAGCATTTCAATACACTCATGTTAAATAGGTGCGAGTTGGTGACAAAAAATTTGCTTTAATAAAGAAATTATACAATAAGTTTCTTATAAAGATTATGTTTGACCGATTTTGCTTAGACGAAAGCTGTTAGGAAAATGGACACTAGATTTTTTAGAATTTCATAGATTAATGAGTAACTTACCAGTATTGTGGCTTATATCGCAAAATTGCTGCTCTTCTCGCTCAAAACATCATGATATTTTCCCCCGAAATTTGGAATTTTGGTTTTTAAGAATCGTCATTGTATACCTGTTCAATCCGCAATCTTGGAGCAGAACTCATGAAAAGTCAAGGACTTATTTTAAGTTTTCCCAAGAGGGGTGCTCTCAGCAGCCAAATTTTCTGCAGTTTCATTTACAAATATTGAAATGGGAAAGGGTATCTTTTGAAAGTAGATGTCTTACTGTTGAGAAAGTTGCTTAAGAGCATTAAGTATTGAAATAGTTGTTTTATCCCCAACTTTATTCCACTTACATATGTACTGTGATGACACCATCAGATAAAATCCTGATTTTTGCAATTGCTGTTCCAGATCAGATGGTAATGTGTGCGGCAACTGTAGTTATTAGTTTCTATCTAAAATCAGAACAGAAATCTGAATAATATAAAACTTGGAAAAATATGTAAATAAAGTATAATAAAACCATTCTAACATAGATTTCTTATTTATTTCGTATGTACTCAAATTGTACGAAGAAAATCCCTTGAATGACGTTAAAATAAAAACGCAAAGAATATCAAAATTAAATTATTTAAAGATTTAATTCTCATCTTATCTGAATAAGGATTTCGTCATATTTTAAAGAAAACACTTTACTTGATCACAAATGAAATTATTTAATTGGCATAATATTTCCTTACATAAAATGAATAATTAATCTATATCATTTAACTATGGCGCGACAATTTATTCTTGTTTCATTGCATCCATGTATAATAATAACAGCAAAATATAACTAAAAACAATATGAAATGTTTGATTTGAAAATACAGAATACCACTGAAAATATGATGATGTGTAGAAGCAATTTAAAAAAAAAATTAAAAAATTGTACATTTACTTTCAATTTATTTATTTGTCTGTTCATATAGTATTGCTTTTATAAACCAATATTTTTATAATTATTAACTAAAATTTCTTTTGAATCAATTTCAAGACGTGCTTGCTTTTATCGAAAAAAATTATTTAAAAGGAGAATTTTTTCACCTGCAGCAAAAAAGTTCCTTTGATACTTAATAAGCAATTTTTCTAACTCAAAATCTTTAACGGAAATTCTTTTGCACAAGTACATCATGAAAGTGCTAAAGTAGCAAAATACTAAATGAAATAAAAACAGTTATTGAGTGCACGTGGATATATTTTTTTTATAATTTCAACTTATCGTGATTGCTTGCTTACATACCAAAAAATCAATAATATTCTTTATGGTAGAAAACAGGATAAAGTGAATCGAGTGAACAAAGTTAAAAAAAATAAAAGTGAATAATTTAAAAGTAAAAGCATTAATTATGATTTAATTTTCATGATAGTTAATAGTTTTAATTTTATTCTAATGAACACAATATATTTAACTACTACCATATATATATATATATATTATATATATTTTTATATATATATATATATGTATATATATGTATATGTATATATGCATATATATATGTATATATAAATATGTGTAACTATATATATAAATATGTATATTATATATATACTACTTACTTATTATAAATCAAATATATTAATGTGTTTCAATGAAAACGTGTAACAGAATTTAATAAAATGTCTGCAAGATGAAGAAATTTTTCAACCTTAGTTATTATTCTGAAATAAGTAACATTATTTAAAAAAACAATAATTTTAAATAAATTATTTTAAATAGCATTTTAAATAACAATAACAAACATTATTTTAAATAAATAATTAGAAATTAATCCAGATTTTTTCATCGTAAAACAGTTGCAATATTCCAACTGGAGTTAGAAAATAAAATTCTGTGTATTAAAGAAATATATTGCTGTACTAATCATTCTATAAATTATGGTTACTGCAAAGAGAAAAAAAAATATTTTTGATTTGTAATCTCATTGCAAAATTTATTTTTAAAGATTTGGAAACTAAATTAGTTTCATAACTATTCATTTAAGCGAAATAATACAATTTTGTATATATTTAAGAGTAAATTATGATTTCAAGGATAAATATATTATAAATTAAAATACGTTTTCTTTTTTCAACATACCTTTTGAGAAAGTGAGAAATAAATTGAATAACACAGTCAGCTCTTATTTTATTCATTGTTATTCATGTATATTTAAAGCAAAATAATAATTTTAGAATGTATTTTATGTACAGTAAAAATTACTACTTATTTTTACAGACGAATTCAAGAATAAATGAACAGAATATTGAGCAATCAGAATAATGTAAGCATTAATTTGATATCACTGATTGCAATGGTATGATATAAACTAGCTTGAAGGCAACCCATTTTGTTAGGATATTGAATTTTAATATAATATTGCAAATGTTTGTTTTCATTCAAAGAATCAGTAACTTAAAATTAAAGAATGATTTAGTGTTATGTATTTTATAAACTTATTTATGATTTAAATAATTACCCAATTTTTACATAATGTAATTCATCTCCATTTCTGTAACTTTTAGACAACCTTAATTTTACTCTTTTTTACAAAGTACATACTTTGATTAGTTATATTTGCATACATATATTATCTAATGTTAAATAAGAAAGCAATTTAGTCATGTAAGTTGTATATGTAATTGCGTAACGTATTTGCAGTACTTATTCATTTTGTTGCTGTTATTCTCTGATATCACATTAAACCTAGAAATATGCTTTACTGTTTCGCTCTTGGTAGTTCTTAAACCACGAATTTCAGAATATTTTGCATCAAAATTTATATCGTATTTTTTATCTTATATAATGCAACAGAAATATTTGACGAAAGAGTTTTCTCTAATAGTACACGCTTTTGTATTCTGACAGGTCTTACGAATATATGATAAGTGAAAGGACCTGTAAAATCTCTTAGATTCATGAATTTTTCTCGTTTCAAAATGTTTCGTTCTTGTTGAAAATAAGAAAAAAAAGCGTCGATATTCCATTCGATATGATGAAATAAAGAATATTAGAACAGCTATTATATTTATTCAAATTCAAAAGGATTCTTATCCTTACTTTTAAGGAAAAGAATATTTGATATTCTAGAGAAAACTGAAATACATTCAAACACTTCAAAGTTTTCCTTTTTGTGAATTGGAAAGGGAGAATTTGTCTCCAGCATATGTTCTTAACATAGGTACATTGTATTTTATATGATATATTCGAAGCTAGAAAGATGTATGAAAAATATATTGTATATTTATGCAATACCAAATCTATTATTATGTGAGCAAAAAGACGTTAATGATATGTATTATCTTCGTAAGAATTATATGTAAAACGTATTCTATATAACTTGTTATTTCCAGAGTTAAATATCTTAGTATTTACTTTTTTGATTGATTTTATACTTTTAATCACCAGTAACATAACAATATGCTATAAAATATTATTAACCGTTAAAAGAAATTACAGATTTGTAATATAAATATGAATCTAGCCCTCACGTCCATTTTTTATATTTTCTTCTATGGTATCCTTTGGCATGTTTATAGAAATTTACTGTTACGGATTAGAGTTAATGTTAATAAAGATGCATTTAAAATTCTTTTGAATATCCAAAAGATGAGTACAATTAATTTTAAATTTATTTAGTGAAACAATTGTTGTTACCCAAACATGTCAGAGATTTAGAATTTCATGACTGCAACTAAATTTAATTATTGGTAAATTAAGTATTATTTCCTGCTACTATTATTCAAGTGTTCTTATTCTTAAAAATCTGAATTACTTTTAGATTTTTAAGCAATTATGTATTTGTTAAAGCGATATATTTTATCTTATATGAAATTCATATTTTTCGTAATTTTTTTATTAGTTATGGATTTATTTAAGAAAGTTTTGTTTACTTAAGCAGATTTATAATTTCAGTTTTCCACCATTAAATAATGAGATAATTTCGGTTAAATTATCAAATGATGCTCAGTAGATGCTGTTTTTGCTTTCAAAAGTTTACTTACTACAGACACATTCAATAAAATCTATTGTATTCAGATTGTCAGGAAAAATGTCCAAGTTTTTCAATACATCAAGATAGCTTGGTCACATTGATGTAGAAATCCGACAGTGTTAATTTCTACATTGAATGATTAACTCTACGAATAACACAAAATATATTTTGTTGAATATTTCTTTTCATTAATTTAAAAAACATAATATAACTAAACAACAAAACATAATATTACTAAGAATAAATTTTTCAAACAAATACGAAAAAGATGAAGACTGAAATAACAATTTTTAATATAATTTAATAAAGTGAAATTCATTAGAAGGAACTTCTCTTAGCACATTAAATAATTCAATTCTAAATATTACAAATCACGGGCTTGAATTCTGAAAATTATTATTTTAATTGAAAGCTTAAAAATAAATTTCCCAAATAAAGCTCTCAAAGAAAATTACGCTTTCTCTTTTTCATATTAATTTAAAAAACAAAACACCTCTGATGTTTCTTAATGGTATTTATTGGGCTTCGCAAAACAAATTGAGATATTTCTCTTATAAATTCATGCATATATTTAAAGAGGATTTCCTCCACTAAATCAAAACCTTTCTTACAAACCATTACTGCCATGGTGGAAAATAAACCATAAATTTGTTTCCCGTCATAAGCAAAATTTCTCTTTTTTTCCTCTTTGGAGCTTTTTGGTAGATGAAGGAAAATTTCTTTGACGTATTTACGTCCAATTCCTCAGTTTTCCCTTCACTTCCAAAGGAACAGAAGCTTGCTTTAACAACCTAACGGAACGAAATAAATGAGAAGGAAGGAAGAGGGAAAGCAAAACAACAATAAAAGCAGCAACAAATTCGCTCGTTTCCATAAGTGACGCAAACCGCTAATATTATGAAATATGGGCAATATAAATTTATACCTTCTTTTCTTTCAAACTGCTTTATTTTAAGTTTAGAAAAGGATGGAAAAAGATGAAAGAAAAGGAAAAATGAATTCGCTCCAAGTTTCAATTGGGTTGTTTCCATTCAAGGCACAAAATGTGGCATTCATCATATTTTCGGAATATCACGTTGCCATGGTTATTTTTTTATTATGTGCGAGAGGTAATTTTATGGGAAATGATATCCGTGCGAGGAAAAAAATGATCCACCAATAAATCCTTCACTGATTAATGGGTGATGAAATCGTAAAAATGTAAAACACTTTTTATATTTTGTTCATCAGTCCTTGGAAAAAAAAATTCGGAGAATTTAGAGCTCTCTCCATTACTTATGGTTAATGTCCAAGTTTTATTTGTATAGATAGATTTGAAATCCATTTGCGAATCTTTGACATTAAAGCTCCATTTTCAAATAGAATAAACTGTTTCGAAATTTAATAAATTTGATAATATTTGTAAATAAATGATTCAAAAACCTTATTAATGATTTTTTTATTTTAATGGTAAAAAATGTAACTAAATTATTATAAAAATATTTGTAGAAATATATACACAAGGTCTAATTAATATTATACTATAATTATTTTAATGGATTAAGAGTATGCCAATTCATTATACCAATATGATGACGTTATTTCTTAAATTTCTCGAGATGAAATATATGTTTTTGAAATAAATTTAAAGTGAAAAATAATGATACTAATTATGCATAGAGTAAGTAGACTAATTACTTAATTAATTGTAAAATGTAAGAACCAAGTAACCCCCCCTCCTAATTTTTAACAAAACGTCCTTATTGATAAATTATTTTTATGCACATTATGACAATTGTTTTGCTTAAAATATTTTTCAAACTTTAAATTATCTTTCCTAAATATTTTAAGATTAGAAATATTACTTTTTGGAGTAATTTAATTCATTTCGAGTTAAATTTATAAGAATTTTTAGATAAGCATTGGAAAGATGCTAATCCGGGCATTTATATTACTTATATTCTATATTTTCATTCAGAAATTATTTATCATTAACAATGAGTTATATCATATATTTTTTTATAAATTATTTTGGTCAGTCTTAAAGTTATTAACATCCTTTCATATTTGATAAAATTAAATTCACCTGTAGAAATTCCCTTTAATTAATATATTTAAGCTTTTTATGTAATTCATTAAAGGGGATGAGAATTCGTGAAGAATTAGGAATGTACACAAAATATCGATTTAAGAAATTATTTTATGTAAGCTTAGAAAAAATTTTAGTCTTAACTTTGGAACATATTCAAACTTTAATGCAATAAAAGCTGTAAATTTAGTGTTGATGAAATAATATGGAATTCAATATTACATAAAAATAATTTATTGATTTTATAATGAATTCTAACATTAATTTTATTTTATATTCAGTGGTACTTGTTAAATGAAAAATGAAAAAAACTTACTTAAATGGCTTCATTGTTTAATTTTCTGAAAATATTTATGGGGATTTATCCGCCGTTAAGATAGCTAAATAAAGAAAAACAAAGGTCATTGTTCCTCCTGAGGTTTCATCATCTGAATAATTTAAGTGGCTTAAAGAACTGCAGTAGAAATTATCGAAAATATTTAATTAAGATAAGAAAACAACTTTTCAAGGGAAATAGTCTTTGTAATTGCCAAAATAAATATTTAATCAAATGTTTAACTAAAAAATACATGTAATTTAGAATAAGATAATTGATTTCTAAAGAAGAGATTAAATTTATTCATTATTTTTTCATTTATGTTCGAAACTAAATTAAAAAAAACTGCTAAACATTTTATTTTTTATTATAAGAAAGATAAAATATTTTTATATTTTAAAAACCTAACATATTTTTTATAAAGAAATAAAGTTGGCAACTTTTTTTTCTTACCTATGACTTGATGAATGATTATATGCTTCAAAAATTTGAAACGGTTAAAATTCTAAAAAAGAAAACGGTTCTTAGAAACCAGTTTTAATTTATGTAGAATAATATTTTAGCTTGCAGCATTTTTATTAATCATTTATTTTGATTTTGAAAATTATAGTTGAGTTGAGAATGACAAAAATTCTAAAAAGAGTCATAGTTCATGTTTTTGCATTCAAAGCAATCATAATGAAACAAAGCTATCAAAAATGCTTATTATTCTTTATTTTCAATTTTTCAACCAGATGCATCAGCAGTCATGAAGTATTCAAAATCATACATTTCTAAGTAAAAAAAAAATTGAAGTCTGGATAGAACAATATCTATGTAATCACTATTTTCACAATATAATTTTACCCATGTTGAATTGAATGGTAATGAGATTGCCGATAAATTGGTCAAGGGTGCCACTGCTGATAACCTGATGACAATGCTAAATTAACCTATTCTGATATTTCCTCAAGCAAAAAGACGGAATTTAGTACACTTTGGAGAGTACCTCCTGCTCACCCATAGTACTTTGGAAAAAGACCTTATTGGTACCACAAGCTAAATAAATTGAGAACACATCTGACGGCTCTCTCACGCTTTCTGAGTGGTCATATTGATTCACTTACCTTTCACTTACCAGGGTGAGAGGCTCTTTTCAGAGTGTCATTGGTGTGTTGCTGTTCAAGTCTGCATCGATCATATTCTTATTTGTCAGTTACATTTCACAGTCTTTGAGATTTTAAGGAATACAGTTTTATTTTTGGACCTTTAGGATATTTTTGGCTAGATAAATTTGGTGTAGCTTAGCTACATCATTTAGGATTAGAAACAACAACAGAATATACTTTTATTTCATGGTACTGGTTATGATTGTTGGTATAGATGATGTATGATAAAACGTGATTCCATTACTTTTCAGAGAATTTTTTAATTTATCACAATTTATTTGCGATTGAGATCAGTGATCATTGATTTCATAATTTCAAAACTGACGTTAATGTACTTTCTTATACAGAATTTTCGGTTTTCATTTATACAATAAAATTTTTCGTAGTTCAAATTTTTTAGATTACAGATAATTCTCTAAGGCAGAGATTTTGAAGATTATTTTATATAATACTTGGTTTGTTAAATTTTTTTACGATAAATAATAAAGGATATTAAATATTAAAAAAATTATACAGTGTTTTTATGTTAGAAATTTTGATTTTTTATTAAGGAGTTTTCTTAAAATTTTGTTAGAGAAATTTAATTTGTTAAAAGTCATAATTTGTGTGATATAATTTATGTTACATAAACATATTAAAATTCTTATAAAGTATAAGAATTCTCTAATTTAGATAGTGAAATATTGAAATATTAATTTAGTTTCATTATGCTTGAATACCGTTGCCTGTTTACAAGCATGCATTCCGTTTTATCTGCTGTGAAAATAAAAAAAAATATTGAAATAAGCTTTTATTAAATGATATGTGAAATTAATATAAAAACTACGTATTTATAATAGGAAGCACCATTGTGATAACATTTTTTATAACTAATCGGACGATAAATTTTCTTGTATTCAAATTATATTGCTTTTTTTTCTTCATCAACGTTTTGATAAAGCTTAATATTTTTTTGTTTTCTATTATGGGTAAAATTTGTTCCTTATTAGAAAATTAGTATTTTTTTAATACAAATTTCTTCCAAAAATTTGTAATTAAATTTTTTGAATTGAAAATTTAAGTTAAAATTTTTAATTAAAAATGTTTATGTATAGATAACATATTTTAATTAAAAAAATAGTAATTTAAAAAAAAGAAGTTTTGTCCTCAATTTAGTAAAATTTGGACACTAATCACTTTTGAATAAAAATACCTTCCAGGTAATGAAAATTTAAGACCAAGAAGGAGTAGCCAGAATATTATGCGAATTTCAGGATAGACGTACCTTACAGAGTATTACAAATGATGTGAAATGCGCATTTTGAGGAATAAAACTAGAGAAATTGTACAAAAACCTCTGTCTATCTGAATACAATTTGTTCAGTATTTACTAATATTTAAAAAGGTGTATCAAATAATAAAAATGCAATGGGAACTATATTAGATGTAATGACGATGAAATTTTATGGTACAGATCATAATACACTGGAGGCAAGTTATACAGAAATAAAAGCTGTAAAAAAGTGACTAAATTGTAAAAGCATTTGAATTTCCTATTTGATTATTGGCACTTCGAAAAATCTAACGATTTAAAAAGACTTTTTAGCATATATAAAATATGCTTTTGATATAAAATAACTAGGTCTTATTTCACATATTGAAAACACGAGTGAAAATATTCATAAATAAAGAATGCATCATACTCTTTGATTTAAGAATTTTAGATGATATAGTCTTGTGTTTCAAAAGAAGGAAGTTATTAATGGAAAACTGGAGGTAAATTTGCATGAAAGAAACACTTTCATGTTATAAATTCAGGACTAATTTGGTGAAAGGAAATGAGAATCTCATAGGAAGTTGACACTAGGGTATTCATTGTTAAGGAAACAGGCTGGTTCGAAATGCATATTGATTACTTAACTGAAGCAAATTGGAGGGCAATTTTTAATATAAAGCATATTTTTGAGAGATTTTCAATAGTTGTAAATAAAGTATTATAAATGGTCTCGTGTACCCTAGAGAAACGAATGCAACAGTTAAATTTGGGAATATAAAATGTATTTCAATGTATCTAACCTTTGTTATGTGCTAAAAGAGGAAACTTAAATATCAAAGCTTCTAACATTTAGAGCCAATTTGTTAACAAAAATGTGTATTAACTTAGTGGAAGTTACAAGTACTATTTTTTTTTGATATATTAATTAAATTATATAATAACAAGAGAGTTGGTTCTTTATTAACCTGCAATAAATTCTTATTTATTATAATTTTAATATATTCAATTGTTTCATTGATTATATAATTGAAAAAATAAATTTTGACTTTAAGACAGTCCATTGTGGTTTCATTTTACTTATAATTAATTATTAAAATATTTATTTTATAGAATGGATTTTTTTATGGGAGTGCGTGGATATTGTTTAGATTTTGAATTATAAAAAATAGTGAATAATTTTTTATCTCCTTTCTTTGCTTCACAAATTTGCCAATTTTAATTATTGCAATATTCATTTACTATTTTTTATTTTATATTAATATTTTTGCAGCTTTTTAATATAGACTTTGTCTTAAGGGATTTTACAGTTTATTACAAGAACCTCTTAAAATTACTTACGTTAGAGTTTTAAGATTAAATTTTGCATCAGCCAATGTTAATAGAATTAAGTATTGGTTTCATGTGGAAAGTTAACTCTAATGCTTAAGACTAAAGATAATTTTACCTAAATATTTATTTTATCAGCCACAAATTGGAATGTTCAAAATGTATTGCACAATGTAAAGAAAAAATAGTTTTTCTATATTTAAGATATTATTTTGCATCATAAATGATTGAATTGTCAAAACTTCACTACATTTGCGTTGTAAAAACTTCTTATTCTTATTGCTGTGGGACATCGCAGTGACAAAATGGGCATTACAAAGGACTTAATATATTGATATACATTTGCAAGTTCATGGCGAAATGGTTTTATAAGATTTTGATATATATATCTTTTGCTTTTGGGGATATAGTTTTTGAGGGGATGTAATTCATGAAAATATATGATTAAATCTTGAAAGCAAGTTGCAGCTTAGTTAGTATTTTAAAATTGCCAAAATTATTAATTACAATCTTTAATTGATAAATTTGTACTAAGCTAAAAACGATGATTATTATCATATGTTGTGATTATTAGATTATGTGATTAATGATGATTAGTAAAAACTGATGTAAAATTAATATTTTAGTCGTCACTAACTTATGTAATAGTATATGAGTAACATTAAATTTTTAAATTGCAGCCCAAATGTTTTTTTTTAAATATTATATTTAAAATAAAAATCTCATAAATAAAAATTTCATTGGACTGTATTTTGATATATACCATATTAGTACTCACATATGAGATATTTCAAAATGTTTTATTAATTTTGGCAAAGGAAATGTATAACAAATACAAAGTGGGTAAAAATGTGAAAAACCAATGGAAAATTGGATTTATTTCTAAAAAAAATCAAATTTTGCCATACAGATAATTTATGATTGTATAATTCAGTTTTACTTGTGTCCACCCAACTAACACTCAATAAATTACTTTATTGAAATTTATGTGTAAATTAGTTTCATAAGTCTCTATTTGCTTATAAAACAATTTGTTTTAAATTTGCTCGAAAATGACAATCATTTGGCCTTTAATCAAAACACATTGAAGAAAAGATAAAAATTGAAAGAAAATAATACTTAAAAATATATCATACGTTAATATAAAATGTTATTTTTTTATCACATAATTTTAAAATACAATTAGAATTAACTCTGATTTTTGAGGTAATCCTTCTTAAATAGTTATGTAAGAAATAGAGGACTGCACAATTAATTAAATAGTGATAATTAGTACATGTTATTTAAAATTGGCAAAGATAAGAGAAAAATCGCTTATAGTAATGTACTTATGCATACAATATTTACCGCTATGATATATTACCCAAAACATAGTTTTTTTGTAAACTGAGAAATTTATTAATACTTTATTTTCACAAGGAATTATCTACAGCCGTTCATCAATCACTTGTCTCCTTAAGTGTGTCCTTATCTAGCATTATAAAACTCAACCTAGAGTGACTTATGACAGTGAATTATGACTTATTATTTTGAATTACGAAAATACATGTTTAATAAGTTTCGATTTTCTTTAACGGTAACATTGGTGACGAATCTCTTTCCATTACGTTTAAAACCTAACTATCCACTCAAAATGCAAATAGTTTATCGAAAAACATAAAATTGTCTTTCAAATTATTAGCTGAGCCCAGTTATCATAAAATTCAATTTCGAATGCACACACTATCGACTGTTCCAAAAAGTGGACAGTATGTTTCCAACTGAATAGATGAACGGCATTGGATAGTCATCATTCATGTTTTGCTTAGGATTTAAAAATTATTTTATTGCATAAAAAAGTCGAAATTTTTATGCGATTTTCAGAAATAATTATAGTTGTGACATTGTTCAGGAAAAAAAATGGAAAAGAAAATATTCTGAATATGTAGATAGACGCAATATTGATTATTCTGAAAATAAAATTAAAATTAACAACGATTTTTGAAAGTATGAAGTTAGTTATAATTGAAAAAAGAATATATTGGACTGGAAGAAAATCCGAAACTGAAAATCATTCATATAAATTAAGAGGTTTGAGAGTATTCAGAATATAACGTAATGGAATAATAAGAATTAAAAATCACAAGGACATAGAAAGGTTTTTCTGAATAGTCTAAATTTTACTTGCAATTAAGGGAATTTAGTTAAATGTCCTTTGACATATTTTAAAATTAGATATTGGTACGAAACTATTTTTGAAATAAAATGTTTTTTTTATCATAATATATTACTTTCCTTAAAATCCTTTGGCTTATTTTATATTTGCCGAAAATTACATTCAATATTTTGGCGCAAGTAAAATGAAATTCTGATAAGAAATTTGCTTTTCTTCTTTTAATTAAAACAGATTAAAACTCTTGAATGAAACTGAAGCATAAGATCCTATCAAAATATTAATGGCTAAGATTTTTTGAATTTTATTGTTTCAAACAGGAAGAAAATGTTTCAAAATGTATTATAATGTTTACGATTTTTAAAAACTTCAATGGTTTGTAAATGTTAATGAATTTAGAATATTTCAGAATTTATGATTATTTAATGTTGACATAAATGTCATCCTTTTTGAAAAACTCTTTGATTATTACTTATTTTATATATAAATAGTTTATTTAGTATATGTTTGAATATATGTCTTTATTTTCAGATTAAATACATTAAAATTAATATTACTTATCAAAATAATATATAATAATAAATAATATCAAAATAATATATAATAATAAATAATATCAAAATAATATATAATAACACATCAAAATAAAATTGTAAAGTTGATCGAAAGTTATACTGAAATATGATGTTATAACCACATGTTATCTTTTTATTTATGTAATTTATTTTGATGAATGCAAAAAGTAATTGTACAGAAATATCATTACTATGTTTGGTGACATACTAAAATTTAATATTTTCACATCTCCTGCTGTATTTTGATAAATGAATGTGTGAATATAGATTTATTGGATATATCTATATTCACTTTGGAAATATTCCTTTTTCTGTTAATATTTATCAAAACTGAGAAACACTTGAATTCACATATTTTTAAATGTCAAATTTGATTGAATGAGTTTATAACTTTTTTGCTATAGATTTTGCTACGCTTAGAAAACATTAACATATTTAATCTGAACGGAAAATCAATTTAATTTTTTGTAGACTATTTAGAGTTATGTAATATACCATTCTAATCTAAAATATGATTTCCAATTTCAATATATTGTTTCACAATGAATCTAATAATCCTTTTTTGAAACAAAAGCATATCGTCGTAGTTAGAAGTTTTTGTAAAATTAGCTCTGAATGAACAATGATCAGAACACAATCATTTGATTTCCCAAGTGTATTAAATCAACAACATTCTGTAAAATCTCAATAAAGAATACATTGAGAGAAAAAAAAGTTTTTATTTCGAAAGTCTACTGTATAGCTTACTTGTGGGTTTGAATGCTTACAGTGAAGTTTACTTGAGGGAAAATGAAGGAAATTATTTCTTGCGAGGAAAGAGAGCTGCAACAATTCCCAATTTTCTTTTCATATGTTAAATCAGGCATTACAAGCAAATCACTTGCATTTGTCTCTGATGTAAAGTTATCTTAAATATAGAAATTCATGCATTCGTCATAGTAAAGTATTCATATGAAGCATTGATATTGTTCTTTTTAAATTCTTTTATAAGTTGTCAGTTGTGACATATTTTTTTTGTGAATCTGCTCCTTCTCTGTATAAGAAAATAAAAAATAATAGATTTTAAAAAGCTTAATCTGAATAACATGTTTAAACTCAACATATATTTTATTTGTAAGCATATGTATGTATATTATTTGATGAGTATTTCCATGAATGCTTCTTTTTTCTTTTTCCGAAAAATTAAGTAATTTCTTTATTAGTATAAATGTGGTAACGAGGCATGTTTTCGCTTTTCATATTTTAAAAGAGATTTACATCTGAAACCAAATTTAGATTTAAATGCATTTCATTCTAACGCATATTTTTTGAGTTTAATTTAGAATTATAATTCTTTTTTGTCTGTTTGAGGAGAAAATTACTACAAGAGACATTTTTAATACAAAACTTATTTTATATAATGAAATACATATTATAGCATAGGATTCTATAATCAAATAAACTAGCATTAAGATAATGATTAAGGGTATTTAATGTGAATTAATTGTAAGTAATTAACTAATTTTTTATAAAAAGTGTTTTTTAACAATAGATGTATACATTTTTGAAATAATTTTTTCAATTAGTAATATATATATTTTATCTGAATATTTACATATGTGTGTGAGTGTGTATTTTTCAATTCTCCTTTAATTTATAATTATTAGAAATGTAAATTTAGAAATGAATTGTGTCTCATTACTTATATATTTTATTGCCTAGTGTAAGAAATAGTATTAGTAAGGGAAATAATTGAATAGCTTAAGTAAAACTAATGTAGTTTTAACATAATTAAAATATCTCTTATGAATTATTTTAAAAAATTTACAATAAAATAAGTTTAATTTCTTCACATTTTGTTAATCATGAGTTAGTAGCTTGCAAAAAAAATTATTTGAGTCAGATATTTACAAAAGCACTTCAATATTTTTGTTAAAAGTAAAAAAGAATTTCAAACTCTAAGAAAAATCAAATTTTATCGTTAAAGTTAAGTGCATAATATATTCAAGGACGCTGTTGTTTGAATTTGAATTTTCAATAATAAAAGCTTAGAAGGAATTATGTATTATTCGGACATCTATTTCGGAAATGCTCATTCATAAAATCTTAAAACAAAGCTAATCAAATCAATAATAATACAATTGGTTATTTAAAATTTAAGATAGACTAAAATCTGAAAGTGTATGTAAAACAAGACTTAATATGATAAGGTTAATAATAAATGTACTCATTATTTCAAAATATTTACTAGTTTCTTTTTAAAATCAGCAATTGATACATATTTGATACAATATACATGACAATTGATACATAATTGATATAATATACATGACAATTGATACATGATACATAGAATGATTATATATCGTATAGAATAATAATTATATATCGAATAGAATATATAATATAGAATGATTATGTATCGGTCAAAGAGGTTAATATTCAAACTATCATTTTATAAATGATAACGACGTTATGTTAAAGGGTTACAGAAATCAGTTTTTAGAACATGTATTCTTAATAGTCAGTAAATAACAAAATTACTAATCGGGTGCACCTTGAGGCCATTCTCGAATGTAAGTCCTTTCAGTTGTCCACTGAAAAATCAAAAAGGGTTGGCTGAACATATCTATCGCAATCAAAAGCAAGGAATCTTACCAGACAATCTGCTTGATACCAGGGATGACTTGGGGAACGAGCCAAATTTGCCTGTCAGCATATCTTCTAATGGGATACAATTCAAGATATGTCAGTGAATTGGTAGCTCATAATGCTTCTTCAGAACCCTCCTTCACCAAAACGTCTGCCATCTCATTCCCCCATATGTCAACTGTCAACATGAAATTCTGAAGTTCTATTTTGGGACCCATAACCGAAAAGTTTATTATAATATTTCACAAGGCTTGCATTTCTTCTTAGACTAAGGGGTTGAAGGATTGTTTCATACAACGAAATATTATTTGGACAACTGCTGCGCAATCCAGCTATAATGCGAAAAACACTAATTTGGACTCTTTTCAATTTATTTCTTATGTTTTAAACTTTATAAAATATCACCTTTATAAGATATTACCTGTTCCACACTAAACTATAAGCTATATTTAAAAGATAATTTTATTTTAAATAATTCATTGCATTTATTATTAAAGATTTGTAACAAGCTAAGATTTATTTAACATTTGCATTTTGTCAAGCACTAAAATAAAGGACAATTTTTATATTAGAGATACTTTGAACCTGAAAAAAGAAATTATTGATATTAAAATCTACTGTTTCAATCTTTTTTAAATATAAGAAATGATTTGATTATGAAGAGGCACACATTATAAATTTATAAAACTTAGCATGGAATTTAAACATATTATAGTGTTAGAGTATAAGAAATTAATGTCATTGTATACATATATTTTTCATTTAAATTGAAAATTTAATTTATTTAAATTGTAATTACATCTCTTAAAAATATTGTTTTATAGGACATATTATTTTGTTTTCATTAGCATTAAACTATGTGTTTCTAATGTTTATTCAGTTAGGAAAATAAAATAATTTTTAGGCGCTTCAGACCCAAATAATATATGCTAATATTTATCAGAGTTTCTATGCAAACATTTAAATAACTAGAATTTATAATATGGCTATGTAAATGTTGTATGTTTTGTTTGTGCATTTTTTTCAGTATAATCACACATAAATGATTATGCATGTTTCATATGTAGAAAGATACTTTCCATATAGTGTTATTTAAATTTCGAGTGAAATATAGGCAATGAAGCATTTTTGCTTTTTTGTCAGTTTCACAAAAAATAGAATAAATATGTATTTTTTGTAAAACTGACAAAAAAGCAGAAATCATAGTATATTTTTATATAGTTTACAAACTGTATAAAATTTACTATGCGTTATTAATCATATTATAAAGCAATATAAATTTTTTATAATATGATTGCATGAATAATGCATTATAGACAAAATATTTTCTTTGAGATGATTGCATTAGTATCATTTGAATTGAGAAATTTATATTTGTTACTGTTTGCAACTGGAGTTAGAGAGAAGTAAACTACTGGCCATTAAAATTGCTACACCAGGAAGAAATGCAGATAACAAAATGATATTTATTGGATAAATATATTATACTAGAAATATAAAAAGTGATTAAATTTTCAAAAAATTTGGCTGCATAGATCCTGAGAAATCAGTACCCAGAACAACCACCTCTGGCAGTAAAAAAAGCAGTTATGTGCCTGAGCATTGAGTCAAACAGAGATTGGATTGCATGTACAGGTACAGATGCCCATGCAGCTTCAACACAAAGGCCAAAGTTCATCAACCATAGTGACTGGCGTTTGGTGACAAGCCAGTCGCTCGGCAACCATTGACCAGGCGTTTTCTATTGGTGAAAGATCTTGAGAACGTGCTGGACAGGGCAACATGTTCCGTATCAAGGAAGGTCCGTACAATACCGGCAACATGCGGTAGGGCATTATCCTGCTGAAACGAAGGGTTTCACAGGGCTCGAATAAAGGGTAGAGCACCGGGTCGTAACACACCAGAAATGTAACGTGCACTGTTCAAAGCACCGTCAATACGAAAAGGTGGTGACCGAGACTTGTATCCAATGGCACCCCATACCATCACGCCAGGTGATGGGCCAGTATGACGAATGCATGCTGCCAGTGTGCGTTCATCACAATGTCACCAAAGACGGATGCAACCATCATGATGCTGTACACAGAACCTGGATTCATCTGAAAAGATGACGTCTCACCGTTCGTGCGCCCAGTTTCGTCATTGATCACACCATTGAAGGCGCTCTTGTCTATAACGCAGTGTCTAGGAAATCCGCAGCCATGGTCTCCGAGCTGAGAATCCATGCTGCTGCAAACGTCGTCGATCTGTTCGTGCAGACACTTGTTGTCTTCCAAACGACCCCGTTTCTTGACTCACGGCTCGTGACGTGGTAGCATGATCCATTACGGCCATGCAGATGATATGCCTGTCTTCTCGGCTGCTAGTGATAGGTGGCCGTTGAGATCCCGCATGGCGTTCCGTATTACCATCCTGAACCCATCGATTCCATATTTTGCTAACAGTCATTGGATCTCGACCGACGCGAGCACCAATACTGCGATAAGATAAACCGCAATCCAGGTACGCTACAATTCAACCTTTATCAAAGTCAGAAACGTGCTTTTACGCATTTCTCCTTCTTACACGAGGCATCACAACAACTTTTCACCAGACAACAACGTTCAAATGCAATTTGTGTATGAGGAACCGGCTGAACAATTTTCTCATTTAGACACAATGCAGGTGTCGCTACTGGTGCCAGCTTTGTCTGCATGCGCTGAAAAGCTAATCATTTGCATATCACAGCACATTCTTCCTTTCGTATAAATTTCACGGCTGTTGCATGTCGCCTTCTTGGTGTAGCAATTTTAATGGCTAGTAGTGCATTAAAGCCAAGTGTTTTTATTCATTTAAGCAATACAAACTTTGTTGTCTATTTATGAAGTTGAATTAGACAGATTTTCCATCGTAATGGTTCATTTTCTTTACATCTTATTTCATTGTATTTTAAATATTATTAATTTTATGCTATATATTTACGCAGTTGGATTGAATTTTCTTATTTTAACGCAATGATAAAGTCATTATTTTAATTTATAGTTTAAGGAAATATCTAATATATTGTTAATAATCTTGTTTAAGAAACAAAACTGTTGTACACATTTATAAATGTTAAAAAGTAATTAAGTTATGAACAGAAACTGAAGTTTTAAGATAGAGACATGTAGCTATCTTATAAAAGAAAAATCAGAAGATATTTTGAAATCAGTTTTACACTTCATTATAAAAATTTTAATTTGAAATGCGAATTTATGACAAATATCCGTTTTATTATTGAAGCATTTTCTTTTTACAAATGAATTTCATTAAGAAAGCAATTAAATACTGCAGTTTTCTTTTTAAATAATTATCCAGTTACTTTATAAAAATACGAGTTATTTAAGATACAACATATCAATATATATTTACTAAATTTTTAGGCTAAATGTGGTTCCGATTTCAAGATATGTTTACTTATGTAGCTTTACAATTAAGCATCTGCATGTCATACATATGTTGGATAAATTATTATGTTAAACATAATTTATCATCAGATAATCAATTTTATAGCAATTTATAATTGATGCTTTAAGAATAAATGTTAATAAAACTTACTTAAGATTGTAGATCATAAAGTAATTAAGTCAAAGCGTAACAATTAAGACTATGAAATTTTAAAGAAAGGTGAGAGTAAATATAGAGAATTTTGCATATAAATATGTGACTCGTGAATAAGATTTTTCATTGAATCATTTTTAATTATAATATTTTAGATACGGCACAATTTTTATAAATTGAAACTTTATACATCTTTAAGCAGAAAATTATATGAAATATGTAGTCTGATATATTTTTATATCGGCCCATTAAACATATAATTTGAATCGATAAAAGGTGTTCAAAGAGGTACATAATATAAATTTGAATATTTAATACCTGATCATCTCAGGATATATACTCAAAAATCAAACATATATTACGAAAAAGAATATAATAAATATAAACTAAAATTATGTACATAAATTAAGTAATACATATTTATAGAATCTGTTAAATAATCCAAACGATATGATATTGACTTCTATCAAATACTACGTGTTATTGATTACAATAATATATTTCACAAAATATTTATTAGACACAGAAGACAATTAAATATAAAGAGAAATTAAATATAAATCTATAAAGAAGAAATTAAATATAAATCTATATTTATTTACGTTAGCACATATTTTGTAAATATATATTTCCTTTTATATTGTTTAAACTGGTTTTGTTTTCCAACAAAAATGAAAGCATTTTATAAGTATGTAATTGCCACAAATATAGAGTTATTTTAAATCTTATTTTCTTAATAATTTATTATCAAAATTTCCTTAAAGTAAATTACTTTTACTTTGAAGAACTTCTTGAAATTTTATTTCTTAAGAAATTTAGTGTTAAAATTAGGTTAATAAATAACTTCTTAATTAATAATTTTACTTCTTAACAGTACGAAAAATATTTACACTCGTAAATAGCTAAACTTTATATATTAAATATATATAAGATATACAATATTCGAAGTTATTACTTTTACTTTGAAGAACTTCTTGAAATTTTATTTCTTAAGAAATTTAGTGTTATAATTAGCTTAATTATTAACTTCTTAATTAATAATTTTACTTCTTAAAAGAACGAAAAATATTTACACTAGTAAATAACTAAACTGTATATATTAAATATATATAAGATATACAATATTCGAAGTAATATAATATTCGAATAATTAATAATTTTCAAATAAGTCTTAATAAACAAAGTAATGTTTGAAAACTGCACTTAGAATTATATTTTTCTAATTATGTTTTACAAATATAAATTATTATATTTCATTTAATAAATTGCTTTGTGTAAAATATTTTTTTCAGTTTATTATTATTTATTTTATTTTGCAGTATTCAAAACAATATAAGAATATTATCATTAAAACTTATGAATCGGGAAGTTTAGCAATATGCAATTTTGAATGTGAAGAAAAATACAAATATTTATTTTAATATCATAAAATTTTCTTTTAGCATTTTCTAAACATTATTCTCTATCAAAACTACGCATTCTTCATGCATTATAAGTAAATCAAAATATTTTAATTAAATCACCACATGAGAAATAAGAATTACTTTCACTATTAAAGCAAGTTTAATAAATGAAGAGCTTTATGAAATATTGATTTTTCCTCTTTCTTTCTAATTTGACCCGATGATATAATTATGTTGACAGAAAAGATTATATTTTCTTATATCATATTTTATGCATCTGCGAAAATTTAAAGATTGAAATTAAGTTTCTTGTGGAATAAGACTTAGTATGTAATGAAGAAATCATAAAGATAAAATATAATTCAATAAATTTATTATATAAAATTATTTTAATAATTAAAATTTCTCTCGTAATCATTCATTTATGCAGTAAAAAAGTTTGAAAAACATTATTTTTATAATCTGATACAAAATTAACATGCAAAGTTAAAATTCTGAAATTCCAGTCTTATTTTTATAATACTAGTAATAATAAGTAAATTTTTTTTATCTGTTATGAATATGAAAATGCGAGTCATAAAATGTTAATTACCATTTGAAAAATATTTTATTTTTCAAAATTTAATTTTTTAATTATATAATAATTTAATATAGGATGTAAACAAATATAACCTATATTTAATTTTATTGATTAATTAATATAATATCAGATTAGACATCTTCTAAATGCAATATTATTTCCTTAGAGCAATGATGAATTTTTCATCTTGTGAAATACATTTTTTATTAATTTTTATTAATAAATTTTTTACGTACAGTGTTTATATTATGAATAACATTAAATATTTCACAATGCAACAATAGACATTTTATTCTATACAGTTAAAATGCAGTATAATTTGAAAATGATTTTTATTCAATATAAATTGAGAACATGATTTAATTTTTTTTTTAAAGACATTTTATTCTATACAGTTAAAATGCAGTATAATTTGAAAATGATTTTTATTCAATATAAATTGAGAACATGATTTAATTTTCATAATACCAATAAAGGTTTAGTTTATCTAATGAAAACAACTAAGTATTTATATAAAATTATATAAAACTACATTTTATTGAGTTTTTATAACTTTACGAGGGTTGTATTATAAATTTCGGATCAATTAATGAAAAAATAAATGCTTCTGCTTGAAAATGATTTTTTAACGCATTACTATGAAAAGAAAAGCACTTTTACTACCGGCATTCAAAAAGTAAAGTATACTCAATCAATATAAGTCAAAAAACACTTTTATGAGAAGTGCACTATAATACTGTATAACAAACATACAACATTCTATTGCTGTGCTTTATCTCTATGTTTCTGCAGGCATTTGTCGAAAGGTAGTACTAATCACTCGGTGGTATGACGTTAGCAAAATGATCCCCGGTCCTTGATCCAGTGTAGAACAGCTGTCTGAACCTGGACATCATAGGAAAAATGTCTTCCACTTAAATGTTATTTAAGCTAGCTGAACACAGAAAAGTCTCAGAACATCATATCAAGATTGTACGAAGAATACTTCAGGACCTCCTATCCAAAACTTTGAAGCAAATTTTGTGTTGTACGGGCGTTGTGAGGTCCTGTATTGTCATGTAAGAGAACAACACCTTAACTTAACTTTCCAAGTCACTTATTTTTCACATATTCGGACAAACCTCTTAATGTTTCATGCTAGAACTTGGCCTTAATGGTTGTACCCTTCCGTATAAAATCGATGGTAACAATTCCTTTACGATTGGGAACAAAGTACCCATGTTTTTATCCGCTGATGTTAGAAATTTGGATTTTGTTCTCACAGACGATGGTCTGTAAGTAATTACATCAACACCTGCTTCATTTTGTGTGTGCAGTGATTGACCTATGTTTCATCACCCGTAATGATGCGGCTTAAGCCATCATTATCTTCTGCAGAATAGCATTGAAAGAATTTCATGCAAGATATAAACCTAGCTGGTTTGAGTTCTGAACTCAAAGAATAAATGAATTCTTCATGAACACAATTAGTTATAATCCAGTTGGTAACGAAGGATGGAATGAGCAAAATCAGTTGATATTTTCTTATTTTACGCAATGTGTGTGAAGCTAATTCTGCTTTTGGTGATAATTATGTTTTCCACCAGTTCCATCATGTCCGATGTGATCCCTGTTGTTAGATTTCTTTGCCTTTCTGCATATTTTAAGCATGTGTGACATACTTCAAACTGCTTTCAATATTTTGCAATGACTGGATGTGAAATTGCACGTTGAATTAAACAGTCGATATTTCATGATGAACCTTTGTATTTGTTAAACTTTTTGACCACAAAAAACGCATTTTTTTCTAGCTTCAACCTTGGAGTGAATTTCTAATTGACGCACCATGTTTTTTCTCATACTACACCGCAAAGTTTTAAAAAATCCTATTGTAATCGATGCAATTGGAAGCCATAGAACACGTTTACGCAATTTTCTCATTCTTCTTTTGGAATAATGTCATCTCTCGCGAGACAAGTGTAACATACTTTCTGAATACTCTATATTCATGCGTTAAAACGTATACGTAAAAGTATTTTACACTTCAAAGGAAATCACTTCAAACATACGTTTTGGATGTTTGAATCATTTCTTTGTATGTTGAATATCCTTGACAAAGTAATTTATAAAAATAAAAAAATACCGGCTTTCATATCAATTCTTAACGCTGAATGAGCCGTCAAATCTTTATTTTGGCTAATCAAAAATTCTTTTATTTATGTGGATTTCTTTATTTACGCGGACAACTCGCACTGTGTCTAGAGAAGTAATTATTTCCCTTTTTGAGATTTCTTTGACTAGAAAAATAAATATTAAGTGTACTATTGAGAATTGACCAATTATTGCTTTGTCTTGAAAGACTTATGCAGTAGTTTATAACCTGGGGATGTTATGCACAGAATTCAATGCATCTGGCTCTTATAAAAATGTGTAAAAATAAAGAAGAGTTTCATTAGCATATTTATCAGGTTTCAGGGGTTGCATCACGAACTAACAGAGACTAGTAGAGAATATATGTAAAAATTCTTAAAGATAATACCGAGCTAAAGCTATGAAACCATTATCTTAATACTAACTTGCATGACTGAATGATATCATTAATATTACGATATTTTTAATATAACTTATAACAAAAAAATTTCTATGAAAGTTATATTTTTACTTGAAGAGCACTATGCACTATTTCTATTATTTTAATATATATATATATATATATATATATATATATATATATATATATATATATATATATATATATATATATATATATATATATATATATATATATATATATATATATATATAAGTATAGCAAATATTCATAGCATACACAAAATACACAAAATCCAGAATAAAATAAATAAAAATATTTTAATGAGTATTGAATCAATAATTTGTAACAAATAAGTGTAAAGGAATTATGACTGAAGTTCTAAGAAAATTAAAGATAGCAAATTTTACATTCCTTAAATGATGTTATCAAATTTGTAGTATACATTTTTGTTAAGTACTCAATACATGTGATTTTTCCTCCAAAAAAGCATTCCAAATATACTATTCATTTAATGAAAAATTGAAATATTACTAACCAATATTTGTTTGCCCAAAATTTGACTAGACTAAATCACTGATTTTGTTGCACTTATAATTTGTATAAAATTTTCATTACCAAAGCATTAAAAAAATTCTGTAATATCCATAAAGAAAAATTTTATATTTAACTTAATTTCTTTACTGTAAACATTAAACTATATAGAAGGATTTTATCTGTTTATCATAATTAAGCATTATTATGAAAGAAAAACAGAAATATATTTTCCCTTGGAGGTAAAGTTTAGTTTGGAATTCTGGTCATTATTATTCATTAAAATCTTATGTGTTAATGAGTTTCTCAATTGAAGTTATTAGCAAAAATTTCATTTTCTGCAGAATTTAATCTTCCAAAGAAAAAAAAAATCACGGTCTTACGATCTCACAGTGCAGAATTCTTTTCTTAACGGAAGGGCCACATGAAAACGTTAATCACCGACTTAATCCTAAAAGTTGAAACTCCTATACCATTAATCAGAGTATAAATATAGTAATATATTTTTTTCTGCTTTCTTTTATCAACGGACTCTCTTTGCAGCTTTTCTAAAAGATGAGGGAGAAAAAGTCTCTGCACTGGGAAAGGTGGGAGTGACGGGAAAGATTGGCTTCAAAAAGAAGGAAAAATGGTGCGCAAAAAAGGAAAATATGCGAGCAGAAAAAGGAGCAACGATTAACCACAGATTTCTTGGTGGCGGTCGTCATTTTTCTTCTGGATAAAAAGAAGTGCTGGAGACAGAGTGTGGCCGCTTGTCAGCGCCTGTAAATGGCTCGTGTCATACTTTTACAAACCATAGTCGCCCTTTTTTGGCGCTGTTTATCGGTTGTTGGCTTAAATATTGCAATATGATCGTATATGCATTGTTTATTTTGAAAGATAAAGATGCAGTGAATAATAAAAAAAGTAAAGAAGAAGTAAGATATGTCTATTTAAGTGTCTTGAATGTGGTCACAAGTAAAAATTTTAACACTTGTTACAGATACATGATTTATTTATTTATTTTTTTTGAAAAATAGCATTAAATTGAAGACATGCATTTAAGAAAAAAGGTTTTTACTTACGTAATATTAATACAGTTTTTTAATTACAAGATATTAATTTCACTCAGATAACGTGTTTTTTTTGATATTTTTGTAATTTTTAATTGAGCAAATAATTTATAGATTACATCTTTTTACAAATGAGTGGTGTAGTTTTATAATTGATTTTTACTTAAAAAATGCAGGTCATTTATAATATTAAACGAAAAATTTTGATTTGAAATTAGCAAACCTTTCGTAAATTAACATAACTTCGTATATTTTAATTGATTAACTTCAATTTAAATTACTGTTTGCATATTTTAATTGGATATTCCATTTTTTATAATTTGATTAATACTAATTATCAATAAATGACTTTATTTTGAAAATTTATGTAAAAATTTTTCAAGATCGGAAATTCAAATGTTGTTTAATTTATTATATTATTTAGTTACTTCATATGCTTAGGACTTCAAATATTTCCACCCAAATTTGCAAATCTATCGAGCTATCGAAATGTTTGCTTAAGAATGTAACAAAGTAAGAATTTGATGTACATTAATTCACTTCAAGTTATATTTTAAATCTATTTTGAAAAAAAGTTCTTAATTTATAATTTAAATTGCTGTTTATAATTTTTAAATAATATATAGTTTATGATCTACATTGGATTACATTTGTATCCACTCTTTAATATATCTAAATAATTGTAGCAAATTTAATTTCTCTCAAGCACTTATATTTCTTAAATATTTTATTTAAAAATTCTAGAACGAAATTTAAAATTACCAAAAGTGTTATTAGAAAATCTAATTTAAATAATTCTCCTGAATGACTTTCCTTTTTGTGCTTTTCCATTTCTTGTTTTCAAGATAAATATTTCTAAATGATTTCAATTTTAAATGTTTCAAATTTTTCTTTAATTTATTATTTGAAAGTGTATTTCTATCTGTTTTAAAATGAATATTGGGAAGTAATATTTATGTATGCGAGATATACAAAAAAAAAAAAAAAAAAAAAAAAAAAAAAAACACAATTTGATTACTATTTGTAAAAATAATTTGTTCACGATTATCTCATGAATTTAAGATAATGAAAAAAATTAATAGCATCATTCATTAATATGCCAATATATATAAGCAAGTAAAAAATAAATAAGTATTAACTAACCAACTACAAGTTATCAACACCGAAGCTATTAATCATCCGCCAAGCAGATTAATCGACTCCTAGACTTCGCCAACAACACTTTAATCGCAAGACGATGGAAAAACACCTCGCCAGCGGAACAATTTTTTCCAGCAACCATGTGCGAGTGTCAATGTTTGATGAGAAATGTGCTGCTAGCAAGAGGGGACTAGCGAAGAAAATAACGTCCCGCCCGAAATACCAGGGGACAGGCTGGACTTTACCTCCAGAGTCAGTTAATGCCAAGAAAAAACGTCAGCGAAAAAAAAAAAAAAAAACGAATGGGGTTTCCTCGCTCATTTTTATTCGGTTATATTAAGGATTCAGTTATTTTGGAACACTTCGTCCACTCAGCTGACTGTTCTGGGTCCCTTGTGAGCGGATATCGCCATCTACTCTTTTACAAAGTGAATTTTTCGACGTTGTAGGGATAGAGGAATTTTCTTGGATTGTTCTGCATCATTGATCAGAAGACAAGAAAAAGAGATAACAAGTTTCTGACATCTAATATCTTTCTTATTTTTATGTGAAACAAAGTGTCCAAGTCATTTTATGTATAATGCATTATTCTAATAAAATGAATATGATACTCTTCTGCTCAAAAATATACTTAAATTTTGAATTTTATTACAGGATTTCGGTAAAAGCATTACAATACTGATATATAATTCTTATACATTATTTATTTAAGCTTAAGAAAAATATTTACAAATTCTTTTTAAAATCTTCTCAATGCATATTCTGCTCATAGTTACTTCCTTTACATAAGCCACTTATTGTTTTTTTTTCATGGTAGCTTACAAATATAATGGATAAATAAATATTCTTATAGTGGGACATATACAAGAAGGTAAATGTAAGAAAATAAAGTGTGAAACTACAATGAAATTACGTAACTTCATAAAAATTAATCACAAAAGTTAGTAAATTTGGAAGCTCCTTTCTCCGTTTCCTGTATGTGCTAGTATATATATAATGAATTTCATATTAAAAATGTTTTCTCAAGAAGCAACAAATCTTCATTTAGATTTACTATGAAAACATATGTTTTAAGTTTTTATATTATTTTCACATTTCTGTGCACATTATTGAAAAATTCGGGTTTTACGTCTCGATTAACTGTCATCAATTAGATGAATAATTAGAGTTCCCCTTTAATCCTTAGATATTTTTGTATGTAAGTTATTTTACACTGTAATTACAAAAAATGTACTTAAAACTGTATTAAGCAGAAAGTTATTTCAAATTTGAAATATTTGGAAAAGTATTTTAAGTTTTGACATCAAAACACCTTTCTTTAAATAAATAATCAAATTTAGATTTATTGTAATTTTTTTAAAATTTTTAATGTAAGTTTATCTCTTTTATAAGTATTCGTAATTTTTTTCTTGACATTTTCATGCATACATGTGGTAAAAGGTGCTGATAAATATTATTTGCTCATTTCATTATTTCAGCCGATCTACATTTTCATTGACTCATAACAAATGAAGTATACATTTTTTGCTTATACTTTATTTGTTATGAGCAAAAAAATTCATTTAATTTTATTTTTATTTTGTATTGTTGTTTATCTAAGTTTCTTTAGTTTTAAATATAATATACATTTTATTTTATAGAATGATTTTTTAAAAATTTTATGTGTTCAAAGTCTGTATTGTAGTCATCCTTATTAATTGTATTATTACTTTATTGTTGATATTTTACTAAGATTATTGAGTATTTGGATTTGAATCGCTTATTCGAGAAGCAATGGAGAGTTTTAATAGGTCGTTTTATAAATGATATAAACATTATTCTATCAAAACTAAGTTCTATCATATGTAGTAAATTGGAAGGACATTATAAGGCTATTGCAAAATTTGTTATCCATTTAAGTGAATAGCATCCATTAAAATGCATTATTTTTCTTTGAAGAATGCATTTCAGAAAAAAAAAAAAACTCGCAATGAATTCTTGAAGAGATATAAAAGGTGCGATCTAGTGGGTGATACAGGGAAAAATTAAGGAATTATTGAATTATTTGACTAACAAAATGAGTGATAAAATAAATATAAACTGAGAAAAAATAACCAAATTTATCAACAGTCCAAATCAATTAAAAATTTTTTAGTACTTTTCTACTTTTTAAATTAATAAAATAATCATGTCAAACATATTCAAGACTTTATTTAAAATAAGTTGTAATTTTAAGACATGTGTAATTAATATTAAAAAAAAACTTATTTAAATATTTTATCTCGCACACGTTTTATAAATAAATAATTTTAAATTTGAACAGTGTCTTGTTTATAAGAGAATTTTGATAATGCTAAAAATAGGCAAGTTTCTTAACAATTTTAATTATATGATTGTTCAATTCTCATAATTAAAAATAAATTAATTTAAGATACTTTTTAAAATGTGACATATAGTTAGATAAATCATCGTCCATATAGGTAGATAAAACGTAGCAAAAACAATAAATTATTTGTGTATATTTATTATATATATATATATATATAAATTTAACTGAAAATCAGAAACCAATATGCAAAATACACGGAAAACAAAATATAAAATTGAATTTATATTCGGTACAGTATAGTTTTTTCTGAACATGTAGAAAATAATAATATTTATGCAAAATTGAAATATTAAATATACTATTTCATATGAATAACTGAATGACCCATACATTATTTTAATTTAAAAATCACTCAATATGAGCTAAAAATTCTTGATTCTGTGATTTTTCATACATCTTTTAGAAACCAATATTTTTCAATTATGTATCTTTCATGGTGTATATAAATCTTGGGCAGGATTTTATATTTCGTTCATTTTACAAACAATAAAATACGTCCATTTTCCATTCAAATATTTAACCACAAGGTATATATATATATATATATATATATATATATATATATATATATATATATATATATATATATATATATATATATATATATATATATATATATATAAGGTAATTCTTACAATTTTTATATTAAATAAAAAACACGACTGAGATATGAATATATTTGCTCTTCAAACTGAATCTTAAAGTGAATTGACTACGTGTATTTACTGCGTACAAAGAGATGGATTTTGAGCAAACTTTTAACGTGGAAAATGGTGAGTGAGTTTCCCTTCCGAATCTTAAAGTGTATGATATATATTTGTTCAGTCAATATCAATCGAACTGAAGTAAATTTTCCATTACTCAGATATGTGGGAAAAAATCTTAAAATAAAACATTGCTTGTAAGAAATCGGAAAAACATTTTTAAGCATCTTGGTACAGCGCTGTGAGCTTTCAAGCTCCCAATAATATAAACTCCAGAGACTGTCATCTTTTTTTATATTTATTTACTTCATGGGTTCTTTACCCTCCCCAGAACATTCGGCAAGCTAGACCAAAGGCGCCAGTGGCGTACTACACTCCACTACTGGCCATTAAGTGGACGCAGACTTTTCCTTTACCAGTTCTTTTAGGAATTTACCGTTTGAGGTACCGATCGCCAAAGCTAAATTCTAGTGCGATCAATAAAATAACGGACGGGTGATTGGAAATAGAAGAGGGAAGTGGGTGGGGCAGAACACATAGTTCAGAGCAGCTTCCTAATTTGGGGTAAAGCGATGGTACTGGAGTAGTGTTTTCTTCCCTCTCCCCCGTACTCTTCTTTCTTGTTTTTTTTCGATTTCGCTCTGGTTACTCCGTAGGCATTTGCTGGTGGGAGTTTTTTCCCTTTATTTTCATTGTTATGATGGTAGAGTGGTAGTTTGGGATAAACCCACTGAGGGAGATGTGAGTTGATGGTCTGGTGGTGGTTTGTTTGCTTTGTCGGCTTCCTTCTGTTCTCTACGAATGGTGTTTATATTATTATTGTTGAAATTTTGGTGAATTGGAGTTATCTTCTAACGCAGAGAACCGGAAGTGACAAGGAAGTGTTCAAATTCTGGAGAATCGCTAGGAGCTCTTAAGCACAAAAAGAATTTGACTAGATACAAACTTGATTTGGCTTTTGTTTCTTTGATAAAATGAGATTGCATTAAATAAGGTGAACTATTTGAAAATTAAATTCTTTATTTTTAATGAAGGTATATATTTTTGGATCCAATTTAGGGTTTATTATTGTCAAAAAAGGTTTAATTGTATATTTATTCGTAAAATGCATTCCGTTAATATTTTAATTAAATTATTCCTTAAGAAATTGACGGGATGAGGAGAATTGTGATCTTTCTTGTATTTTTTTCTTGATGATAAAGTCTATGTAGAATTCCTATTAAGTTCCATCTATAGTTGTAAGATTGATTTAAAATGGTTAAAAAAAAGTTGAGGATACAAATCATTTCAACAATTAAGATATTAAAAGTTTTAAAATTGTTTAATCAACAAAATTTTGCTGCAATTTAAATTTCGAATTAATTAATGATATGAAATTCTAAAAGCAAAAAAAAGTTTATTTAACAAACATAATTCGCACAAGTGTCCTATATGCAAAATAATATTGATGATGTTTTACAAACAAACAATCAAATGAAAACATAATAAAAATTTCTAATACAATCAATATAATAATTACATGATTGTATACGAATATATTACAATGTGTATTAAAATGAGATTATTTTCATTATTGTATGAGTTCGATTTTTTCTCAAAAAAAGAGAAGAGAAGTAACACTTCTTGAAAAAGCAAAAATATAAATATTTGTTTTTATCACATTGAAATCTCAATATTAGAAACTGTAATATTTTTTAACAAATGATATTAAAAAAAAAAGAAAATATTTTTTAGGTATTTGTTGTGTTTTTACAGAAAATTACTTTAACAGAATACTTATGAAAATTGATGAAATATTTTTATTTTTGCGAAAACGGAAATAATGATATTACATTTTTAAGCATTTTATATATTTATGAGGATATACTAATTTTTACTCCATACATGAATTGCTATTTTAATGATTTGATGGTTATTAGAAATGCAAGAAAATTAAGCTCGATTTCATTTTTAACAAAACAATTAATGTTTTGTTCAACAATTCAACAATAAATTGCTTATAAGAAAATACTTAAAGCAGAAATTCATTTGATGATAACAATAACATAGTTTGCCACTTTACTAGCAAGAGAAACATTGTGTGGCTAATTTATATTGGCTTTTGAAAACAATTTTAAAAAAGCAAATTTTTTATGCTTCTCTTATATTTTAAGAATAATATATGTATTAAAATATTATATTTTGATAATTCTATTAAAATTGTTTATTGTTTTATATTCAAATGATAAATCTCCAAGTTCCAAATATTATGTAACTTTATTCTTCATCTGAAGGCTTTTTTTTAACTTATAGATTACTTTTTATACAATATCAATAAATGAAAAAGCAATTTTCACTGGTGATTTGTAGAAATGACACTGTTATACTGGAATTTCGAAGAAAAATCGCCAATAATTTTTATTTCTTTTTAAAGTATTTCTGTTTCATTTTTCTCCGAATCAATTCTGACGTTTGGATGATTGATCATTTTACCAATAGCACAAAATAAAAACAATAGAACCAAGAAATTGATGTCAGAAAACTTAAGAAAAGGAGTAAAACGCGTCGAAAGTTTAACCATTAATAGTTGTTGGGGCTTCCGTTATAAAATAAAATTATTAATAAAAAGGCTTGATAAGTATGTTAATTAATATTTTATTGTTTTTATTAAATTCGTGTATCAAACTGTTTTGAACATGTTCTTATTTTTCTATTTTTAACAAATTTATTCAAAAAAAATTTATTTTTATTTTGTATAACTTTTTTAAAGTTCAATTCTTGCTTGTATTTACCAATCTATTTTATTATTTTTTCTCATGTACTTTAAACTTTAGCAGATTTGAAAGAAAATATTTGCAATTACATGAAGAGTTACTAGTTTAGAACAAAAAAAAAATCATTGAAGAATAAAATTTAATTAACCTGAAATGTTTTGCAAATATTATGTTAAACCAGTATTTTTAATGAAATAATGTAAAATAATATAATCCTATATCTTAAAGAAATATATTAAGTTAATCATATTTACAATTACTAATTAGTTTTCTAGATACTCTATCATAATATAGATATTTTTAGAAACTTAAATTTATACAAATTTAAAATTAAAAGATAAAATGTAATTAATGCGGAAATATCATTATAAATTTAAAATATAATTGATAGAAAATAAATTTATATAATGGGAATAAATTTCAAGAAAATACACAGATTTTGTATTGCCGCATACAATTCTGACATTAAAGTAATTTGTAAAATCCTAAAAACACATGCAATTTTTTTTTTACAAAAATATTACAAAATTCCGAAATTGGATTTAAAGTACAATATCCTGAAACATATCCAAATAGATTTGACAGTTACATTTCACATGAATTTAACTGATGTGTACGTACATTCAACGTGTTTTGTTGCATTCTTATAAGAAATTAAAATATCATTGAAATTTGTTTTTTATTTTTCTGTTCTTTAACTATTATATGAAATAAAATTTTTGTTTTCCCATTTTTTTGTTTTAAGGTTATAGATGTTTAACAAATATTTAATTGAAATATATTTAAAAGCAAACAAAAAAGTGAATTTTTAGTAGAATTTTAAGAAATTTTCATTTAATTTTAATGAATGTCATCATTAAACAAAGATAAAACAAAGAAAAAATATTGGATTGTTCAGAAAGTAATTTTGTTTTTCTTACCTGAATCAGTTTTTTGCTTGTAAAATAATAATTAATGTAAAGATTAAATAATAATTAATGTAATAATGATAATTAATGTAAAGATATAAAGTGACCTAATTTTTAAATGTTATGAATATGTTGCATAATTAAAAACTTTGAGTCTAATATGGAATTTTAATAAAAATTTAACAAGAAATCATCTTGATTCTTTCAAATATGTTTTGCAATTAACATTCTGTAAATGATATAGCATTTATGAAAAAATTATTTCATAATTTTGTTTCTTTTTTACGATAATTTTTATGCATAATTTTTAAAAGAAGAAAATATATTATAATAAATACAAAAATGTAATATATATACTACATATGAGAGCGGAATTCAAATGTTGTGTATTAATTCGATTGATATATATGGTATATACTATTGATATGCAATTATAAAATTATAGAATATGGGTTTACTTTCTTATTTTGGTGGCTACAATATATAATTTTGCTTTTAGTTAAAATCCTTTTTGGGATTAATGAAACTAAATTTAAAGAAAAATTTTCTTTCAATTTAATCAAACATAGCAGGATCCAATACGCTATAAATCATATTTATTTAATATATTTGGTTTTAGCTTTTCACTACTATGCAATGTTTTAAAAAATAAATAAGTATTCAAGAATTCACTATAAGAAAAAGCTACAAATCATCAAATATTGAAGTGTTGATAAATTCGAGTGCTGAATTATTTGCAATCAGTATAAATATGACACACTTTCAGTGAAATTATACTTATGATAAGGTGTGCCTATGAATCCTTTAAAGATTATTTTTTATATGGCATATTTACTATTTAATATTAAAAATAAATTCCATGTAATTTATTCTTATGCCATTGCTACAGAAAAATCTAAATAATGTATGAATATTTTATAATTGTAATAATGTACTTGTTTTAATGTGTTATTATTATTTAATTTGTGAAATATTCTCTAAACAACGCTTATTTTTCGAACATAATGATTACAGAGCTAATAAATAAATTTTTAAAATATGAAAGAGCTCGCGTTATATTTAAAGTGTTTTTTAAAAGCGGTTTGCAGCTTTTGGCGACATTTTTGGAGATAAAACATAATTCAACATTCTTTAAGTTTTGATTTACTAGAATATATGGGAGTTGAACTATGTTAAGCTTACTACAGAAATGTTCTAGAAATTTCCAGGATCTACGCTGCAGAATTTTAAATAACGGCTCCCGCCAAGCAGTCAGATGAAAGACAATTGAAAATAAAGCAATTAGAGACCTGTGTCATCAGAGCGAGAAGCCGGCGTACAAAGTTTCCACGCCATCGAAACTACAGCTTTTTTAAAGCCTAATGCACTCATGATTCTAATTTATAACAGTTGTAAAACATTTTTCTCTTACCTATTTACTTATGAAAAAGCAATTGCAAATGATAACAACATTTCAAAAAAAGTTTTCTTTAATTAAAAGATCTAATTTATAAAAAACAATTTTTATTTTAATTTACTTTTCAAAACCTAATTATAATTGCAATATAAATCAATATGAACAAAATATAGTATGCGAGATTTGTTCTCACTTTTTTATACTGAAAAACATACTTATCGCAATAATTCTTTACATAGAATACATTAGTGATACGTCTACAACAACAAATTAACTTTCAAATTAATTCTAATTAATTAAATTATTTCTTAAGCATATTAATGAAAGATGAGCTATTGCACAACATAAATATTAAGATCTATTCTCTTAAATATTCATAATATGAGTTAATTTTATGCGACTTCTTTAAAGAAGCTTTTTAATAAATTGTTGTTAAATTGTAAAGACAACAAAGGATGCATAACACAAAAAGTAATTTTCCAAATTATAATTCTGCTGGCCAGAATTCAATCCCTGCTGAGCGTAAGAGAAATAAACAAAAAAGGTAAAAAAAAGTCAGCTTTACATGTGCGCAAATGCAAATTAGCCTTAAACAGAATCCTGGGTATTCTCATCATACTAAAGTAGAATAAATTAAACAGACACACGAGGGCTGGAAGATATAGTGCAACGGTTCCTAGACGCATCATAAGTCTTCATTTCTGATGATAATTAAGTATTAATGTATGAGGACAAACTTCTGTGAATTGTTCTGATTTAACGTTTAACATGCACACTTGCACAGTAAGCTAGAAAATTGTGAACATTTATATGAAACATTTTAAAACATGTTTATAGAATTACAGTGCGTGTAAGAAAAACTTTGCTGCATTTTTATGTTGCTTATTGTGGATTGCAGAATGTAAATTGGTGCTGCGTAGCTGGCTGAAGTTTATAATTCCTAATTTTTTAATGAATATTATAAAAAATATTGTACATTCATTCATCAACATTTTTTCACTGGAAAACATTTATTTGTATATATTTTGAATATACTATTTAGGTATTCGTTATTTACAAAAATCGAGTGTGACACGTCCATTATTTCCTTTTCATGACTCCCTTGAAACATGGAATTTTATATATATATATATATATATATGTATATATATATATATATATATATATATATATATATATATATATATATATATATATATATATATATATATATATATATATATTATTAACAATATCATTAATCATTATGAGTTAGTTATGATAGATCTTACTACTTTCCAATCACTGAATTGTTTCAGAAACAATTAAAATTATGTCTACCATCAACTCTGTTTAATTAAGAAATTATAATAATGGAGACCCTTTGAAGGTATTTTAAGCATTTTGAGGAAATAGTTTGCGAGAAATTGAAGTGTTTTTAATGTAAGGACACTTTTATACTTGTTAATTTAGTCTTGGAGTAGTTACAAAATTTAATAATATATTATTTTAAAGAATTTAAAATGATTTAATTATATCCCGTATTTGATTTTAATAGCTATCATTCAGGAAAATAATTAAATACATTTTATATTTCTTTGATTATATTGTCTAATGTTATTGAAAATTGTTTTCATGTTTAAAAGATTATCGTTAACAAAGACAATTTCCTTGTATGCTAAAGCCGTTTAATATCACATAAAAATGTTTTTTTTCGTAGTTTTTATATTAGTTTTAACCATTTATAAATGTTTTCTCTACTTTTGCTATCTGATATGAACAGGATTGTTCTAAATGTTATTCTAAATATTAGAAGTTTTTTAAAATGTTATGCAGAAAATAAATCATGTGGGAATATATATGCAGAAAGTTAATATTTTTTTACATAAAGTGAATGTTAAAAATATTCTAGATTTAAATTTATTGCTATCACTGCCTTAAACAAATTTACTTAAAAAGTACTATGGCAACTGAAGCTCAAACATATTGATAGACATTTTGAAGGAATTAAAAACGTCACAAATTTTCCCATTAAAATATTTTCTAAGTAAGTTAAAGTAATATTTTTTTCAATCTGAAAAATTTATTCATTTTTAATAAATATTTTATTATTAATATTTAAAATAAGTAATTGCTAATTTATATTAAAATTATTTTATTACATTTAAAAGCCGATTTCAAGCTATTTATCATTCAGATATCATAATTAATTCGAAAAGATTGTGCAACAAGCTAGTTGAAACTCATTAATTAATATAGAGAAGAGCTCTAGCAGAACATCAGGGATAAATCCTCACACTGCAAACCAACACCTGCCAGTTCTCAAGACAGAAATCATCCAAATGGAATTAAATTGCCGTTCCAGTACCTTTATAATTGTACTCAAACTCTAAATGACCATTAAGATGTTATAACAAAGTTATTCACTGAGTGGTCAATGGAGTCATGAAGGAACTTATGCGTGTTGCCTCATTAGTAACTATGTGAATGTAACATTGAATTGCACTCATAACATTTTCATGAATTATAATAACTGTTGTTATTGTTAATTTATTACATCATGGTTAATAAAAATTAAAGGAAATAATGCTTTCTGATATCTTAAGGATTTTTACATTTACTGTTATTTTTAAAGTCACATTGACACCAAACACGCGTACATCAGAAACTTTTAATGAAAACTCTAAAGTAATTATTTAAAAAGTAAAAGCTTGCAAAAAAAACTTTCTTTTGAAATAATACAAATTGAGTCATTAGCATTAATAGTTTTGTTTTCTTACAAATATTTCATTTCTACCAAACTAAAAAAGGATTAAATTTAGTCTGTTAATATTCACATTTCATTCAGTCCAACAAAAGTCTAAATATTTAAAATAAATACCAAATAGTACCGAAATATGCAAAATAATAAGCCAATTAATATACAAAATGATGAAAAATATTAATAATTACCAACTTTATAAATAAATGATAATCTAGGAAAATCTGCCAACAAGAGGCAAATTATTCTAAACAAAAAATTAACTAAACCTTCATAAGACCAATTTTATATGATTGATTTTAAAATTAATTGTTGGTAGTTTATTATTGTTATTACCTATACAAAGATGCTTAGAAATTTGTCTCCAAGAAAGAATTTATCATAATTTTAAATTTATGAGTTCTCTTTCATCATTAACAATATTCATGGGAAAGGATGATCGATACAAATTTACATTAAGCATAAGATGGATAAGGATATTAGCAAAACACATCGCAGAATTAAAATTTATATCCTTTTCAAGGAGTATGTACCATATATCTCTAGAGACCCCATTTCAGAAATAAATATTCCCAACTAATCAGACTTTGTGTCCTCTGGCAATGCTATCAGAGGCCTACATTTGATACAATTTTCAGCCATATGCAAGGGTGAGCGTTGGGGCGTTAGTGTGAAATAGATGGATAGGGTGGGAATTCGGCAGAAACTGCTGGAACGAAGAAAGAGTATTGAGCAAATATCTGGAAAAAGTTTTGGAACTATTTTTTTTTATTCTTTTCGTTCCATGGAAACGGAAAAGAGGCGATGAAGGGTTTGAAATCCATCCGATTTGCATATGAAGGAAAGGGATTTTTTTATTTTTAAAGTCTGAAAAAGCTTGAGAAAGGATCAAGAATTTCCAGGATTGTATTTTCAGTTGAAAATTCATTCCGTTTCCTCGAGATTGACAAAATTCAGTAGTGACAGACAAATGAGAAATACGGGAACTGAAGTTGAATTAAATCAAAATTGTGTTATTCGGTAGATATAAGAAATAGAGAATTCTTATTTAAGGTTTAAATCCATCAAAATTACTTTCTCTATTATTGGAGTCTATTTTAAGTAATATTTTTATTATTTCTCATAGATGTGTAATAGAAATGCATTGTTTTCAAAATTAATATCCAAATTGCAATATCTATATATATATATAGATATATATATATATATATATATATATATATATATATATATATATATATATTCCGCACAAGAATAGATTTGTATGCTATGCTCAATAGGAAAGCTAAATAACTTATGTAATAGAGAAACGTAACTGAAAAGAATGAAACTTAAAATTGCAAAATTAAGCAGTATAAGTGTGTATGGAATTAAATGAAACTGTATTTTATTTATACATATTTTAGTGAAGCAAAAATATATATTCAAAGTTTAAGATAATTTAGTTTTTAGTTTGATCGTTTTATTGTTATTCTTAATGCCACAAAAAATATTACATTTCAATTCATTTTAATTTTTTATTTAATTTTGGATAATTTTGATCCATTAAAGTGTTTTTCTAAATAAATTTCAATTTCTTAGAAATAATTCATTGGTCAATTAATATTTTACTATAATTAATTTAATTAAAACTATTTAACATTTTACTCATATTAATTTAACTTCCATAATTAATTTCTTACAAAGAATTATAAATTTTATTAAATTACACTAACTAAATTTTACTAACGATAAAGATATAGATTAAATTGTATTTTCATCAAATGATTATGAAGCGATTATTTATAATATTTTGTTAAAATTTATTCTAATCATAATAAAAATTTACTTTTCCCTATAAGAAAAAATTTCCTGAGAACAGTTTTTCCTCATATTCTGCATCCTAAAGTAAATTCTTATATCAGTATTCGTTTTAAAAATAAATTTCAAAAAATATTTCTGAAATTAGAATAATTTATACTGCTTTATATAATTTAATTTAGTAAAAATTCAAATTTTTGTCATCTAAATTGGAATATTGTTATAATTAAAATTTTTTGTTAAGTAATTAAGAAAAAACAAACATTTTCTAACTTATAAATCTATTTAAATATAAATGTAATTTTCATTCACATATTTTATCTTCCATGTTTGTGCATCGTTGAATTAATTCATCCGCAAAGATTCCTCAAATATTAAATTCTGTTGGTTTAAACTAAAACTTATGTCAAAATGCCTGAAAGTCGGAAATATATTTTTATTTCGCCTTTGTCTAAGATGCCAAACATAGCTTTAAAGAGCTCAGTGACCATAAATAAAGTGATTCGAGAAAACGTATCCAAAGTGATTTCACTTCATATTCACGACTTCCGCTCATCGTCAACAACACGTAAATGTCAAATCCACGCAAATAAAAATCTGTAAAACGAAAATGCGCATCAAATCGTTTATCTGAAGCCTTTCTAGAAGAAAAACTCATCCTTTCCCGATATTCTTAACAACAAAGACCTCTCTGTGGAAGAGAGATTTATTGAAGCTCAGGCAGGCAGAAAATATTTCACTATGTAATCTACTGAACCAAAGCCCGATTTATCTTTTTGCTGTTTGTGGCAAAAGTGTTTATTTTATCTTTTTTTTTAAAGTTTTTGCAAGAAAAACAATATTACATATTTATGTTATCGAAACAAAATTTAGTTTTTATTCCTGGATAACTTATATCCAGATTTCTTCTTTTATTTTTTTGCTTAGTATAATTGAGAAACACATTTTCTTAACAGCATTGTACCCTTTATAAAAACATTTATTATGATTTTAAGTATTACCCTATGATAATCAATATTACATCATAAGATGAATTAAAACTTTTCTGTTGCTAAGAGTATTTTGTTGCATTACACAAATTAAAAGGATATTCCTATTTATTTCGTGGAAAATATTTCCAAAGATATTCTGCTCAGATGTAGCATTATTGTGTATTTCATAAGATTTCTAATTAAATTCTTGGAACAAAATCAAAGTAATTTTTCCTTCAATACTATCCGTGGCCGTAAAATATTTTAATTTATCCACAATCATTTCAACTATGTTGTTTGTTGACGTGTTTGTTTCATAATTAAACGAGCGTTAAATTAATTTTTTCCTGTTTTAATTATTTAAGAATAACGACAATCATATTTTCCATTATGAATATAAATTTACATTTCAAAGTAGTTTAATTTCTCAGAATATTCATAATAAATCATTTTGGTTTTGAGAAAAAATATATTAAATCATTATCTTTTGTTTGAATTTAAATTTTTTAACACTTATATTAATTTAAAAACTTAATCTAGTAGCAAATCATTTTATAGATATCCAAATAACATTAGTATTTACATATTTAAGTAATAAAATAATAAGTTAAAAGAAAAAAACATTTTAAAGAAGTTAAAAAAGAAACTTAAAGAATAATTTGTATAATGAATTTAAATTACTGAGAATGTTTTAATTTCACATCAATTATTATTATGAATTGAGTACTTTAGTCAGAAATAATTTCTAATCTTGTAGTTAAATATGGCTTTACTAAAAAGATCAATCAAAATATACAAAATATCTTAAGTATGATATTAAAAGTATAAAATAAAAATGAATAAACATTTAAAACAGAAACCAGAACAAATTGACATGGAGCAAAATTAACAATGCTAAAAGATCTAAATAACAAGCAAAGGAATATAAGATAAGCTGTATTTAAAAGGAAGTTATAAATGTCCTGCAATTTCAGTAAAATTTGCTTATCTCACACTGTTTCTGACACTGTATCTAGTTTTCATCCTATAAGAATATTATCTGAAGTCATATAAGAAGATATTAGATGGAAGGTGGTCTATTACTAAGATGAAGAAATCATGATTTTTTGCAGCCTGAGTTTTGCTATAGCCTCGTTTCAGAGATTTGGATAATAAATTCCACGCGTCTTGAATGTTAGTTAAGGATTTATCTGCTGATTTAAAATCTGATATGATTTAAAATTGTCCATAATTTTCTGAAAAATATGTTTTTTTAAGTGACTATAGAAGAAGTGGTTTGTAGCCTTAACGAACAAGTGCTTCTCTCTTAGTTATAGGGCCGACTTTTTCGTTACCTTCAATATTCACGTGTGGAAAGATATATTAAGAAACGATGATTTGGTAGAATATATAAAGAAATTTCAAAATTATTCTTATTACTGTGATAATTATTTTTGGTATGTCATCATTTATAGCTACTGTTACAATGCTGTTTCAAAATCAACTAGAGTAACTTGTTCTGAAGTTTTTCAGAGCTAATAATATTGTAAGGACATTTCAACAAAATTCGACATGAAATGTCTCTCAGGAGTACATTGATAAAAGAGTTTATAGTATTCACAAGCCCCAGTGTTGTCTTGTATTTTATAGTCATTCATATACACTATAACATATTCAGGTTCAGGGTATAGTTCATGTAATATACATCATACGTTTGCTTTTAATATGGTATCAGTAATATTCTCCTTTCAAATTTTAAACTCGGATATAATAAAACTTGATTATTAATATACAAGAGTTTATATAAAAGATAGTTCCAGTACTTTCAATGTCTTCGAGATTTGATTGCTACTATAGAAAATTAAACATTTCACTCTATCAGCTGATGAGTCAATATTCTTCACTTAGAAAGATTTGGTTTTAATATCAAGATACATTATTAAAAGTGGATTAAAAATTTATTGGAAAATGATGAATCAAAGATCGAATATAACCAATAATTTATAGATTTTCTAGAATTTTCTGGAATTTGTAAATAATATAATTATGCTTCACATAATGACATATATTATGCATGAAATCATATGTTATTCAGAAGGTCAGCATTAGAGAGGTAATAAAATGTTATCTGGTTTGAGCTATAAAACCTCATGAATTCGAAAAAAGGGTAAATGAGAGAGCTTGAAAATTTCAAAACATGTCTTTCAATTATGACTTAGAAATTTTAATTGAAATCTGAATCTTAAGCCATGATGAAAAAGAAACTCCAATTTTTTGTTCAGAAGACAATAATGTCATTGCTGTTAAGGAAACAACTATAGCTCTAGCTATTCACAAAATAATTAAGTTATAAAGATATAGTCACCACACACACATTTAATGTATAAGGAAACTCAAAAACAAGTTTTTTTAAAATTAAAAGTTGGTTTATATTGTGCAATGTTATGTTATATTGTGCAATACACAAATACAGTTCAATGTTATTCAGTCTTTATGCTGGACAAGGTATGTTTGACCCTGCGAGATCGTTTACTTAAGAATGGATTGCAGTCAAATCACGTAGTCAACATTTAAAGTAGCATATCCTTTTCAGAACTTCTACTCCTACTGAAAAGGCAAGTCAAATTTACGGATATTTAACTTGAACAAGACATTTTAGTGAGATAATAAGCCTATTTTAATTTCAAGCTCTTGGTCTTCCGGAAACAAAATAGAATATCTCAATGCCAGACTACCAAATCATAAGATATAATCTTAATCCCATCGTGATCAATCACAGTTAACCTTAAAATCATTAAATTTAAAAGGCTAAGAAGTTAAACTGAACTTATAATTACTTCACATCTAGAATTTTAACTTGCTGGCCATTATGGAAAGCTATATCCATTACCCATGTTTAAATAAAAGTAACTGAGTTAAATCTCAATAATCAGATTAGTTACATTTAAGCTATAATTTCTAACTTAAATTTAGAACAAGGATAAAGAATTCAAATAGATATGAGGATTATGAAAAGTCGAATGGTGGAAATTAATATTTTCAAATTAATTTTTATATTTTCCGATATTAAAAGGTTAAATGGAAAATAGAAATAGAATATTTTTATTTAAACATTAGCAAAAGGTGCGAATAAATATTTTAGTATAAAAAGCATTGATTTCCAAAGGTTTTAACAAGATTTTCCAAGCCAATTGCAAGAAGTATGTTTTCAAACATATTTCTATCACACCGTTTACGTCTTATAGGAATTGTTCAAACCAATAGTCGGATGAAAATTTGATATATAATATCACGTACATGGCATAGAGTATAACGCATTTGCTAACCTATGTTGGCCCAACAATACGGTTAAGAGTAGAGAGATGCTTTAAAAACTCGCCTTTCCCCGCTTATTTCTTTTGGCAATCTGGCAGATCTAAAAAAATATTTCCTTTCGTTCTCCAACCCTTTCTTCTTATAAAAATGTTTCCTTCTTGTCTTTAATGCATTTATTTCTCCGGTGTTTTCATTCTTATTTTACTTTTGTCTGACTTTATCTAAAAGATAAGTAAAGAAATGCGGAGTGTCACGTACCGTCTCAGATCTTTGCGATTAGTGTTGTTTCTTGGAGACGGGAGAGATGTTAAAATTCCTGGATCAGGAGAAAAACTTCCACTTTTCCCTACGTGTTTTTCGAGATTTCGGGTCTTTTTTGCAGCAGAAAGGCAACCTTTCATCAATATAAGCATAAAAAAGTAGAGTTGTGCTTTTGTTTCTTTTTAGCGAGTGATTTTAAGTGTTGGTGGAAGAAAATTTTATTTTTAGTTTCTTGGAAAGGAAAAGGAATTGTTAATACGCACGTTGAGATAAATTCTCCGGAATGGCGATTACAAAACTTGGCAAAGTGTAAAACTTGGTTTAGTCGCTGAAGCTGAAAGGAAAGTGCTCTTAAACTGGATTTCTTTCTTTTAAAAGGAAACTGCGGTAAACTAAAATCGAAGTTCTCAAGTGGTTAAATGCGAAAAGTTTATTCCATGAAGAATCTTTTAAATAAACTCTCGTTAAAAAACTCAAGGAGTAAAATAATAAACAAATTCTTCTGTCTTTCTAATTTTTCTTCTCATTAAAAGAATATTTAGATAAAATAAAAGATGAAATTTTGAATAATATTTCATTGTGAACAGATGAAAAAAAAAACTATTTCATAAAACTCTGAAAACATTACTTATGCAATAAATTAAAGTATATATTTTCATATTTTAGAAAATCATTCACTTTGCTTATAATCATCATTCATTTACCAAATTCAGAATTATATGATTCTGAAGAATCATTGATTAATTACATTAATTTCATGGATTGTACTAACTAACTGATTAATAACAAACGAAGCCGTTTTTAGTTTTAATATTTAATTGTACATGTGTTCTCTTTGAGCAGTTAAAATATATTTTACTTTTCATGTGTAAAAAGATAAAAACTAATCATACGAATATTTAAAATTAGTTAATCATTGAGGACTCGTATTACCAAGGAAGAATAAAGGATATTTTTCTTCTTTTAATTAACTTCAAGGTGAGTTAATTGCAAAGTAAAGAAATATTTTATTTTGCCCATGATAATTATGTTTGCTATTCTGATTCTGTGGGATTCATATCAAACATCAAAAATGATCATTTATCTCTCCTAAAAGTTAAAGTAGAAATCATAAATTTGCCATTCAAAATTTTTTCTTACTTTACTGAAATCCATCTATTAGTGATATTTACTTAAACTTTTGTAATCGTTAAGATTATCAAATCACGAAATATTTTTTACTGGAATTGAAATCGAAAGTATTGGAGCCTATTCTATTAAGAAGTTGTATATATATATATATATATATATATATATATATATATATATATATATATATATATATATATATATATATATATATATATATATATATATATATATATATATAAGTATTTGGCTCACTTTATCATCCTAAGCTGGTCACCATTCGGTGGCTAGCTTAGCATAATAAAGTGATCTTCCGCTCAGTCGTTCTGGGGTTCGATTCCGACCTTGGTTAAAGATGTTTATAAAAGAGTTTGAACTACACTTTAAACTATAAATCTATATCGTGATGTAATGAGCACACGTGTGCAAAAGATGATAGTTTAGCAGCAAACACACGTCATTATTTTCAGAATAACCTCAAGTGAAGTAAAATGTGTGTGTGTGTTCAATGATATTTATTAAGGCATAGCTTAATTTCTCTTCATGAAAATGGGAAAAACATACAGTATGTAAACTAAAAATAAAAATGCGGAAAATTTGTGATAGATTTTTATTTGATAATTTAAGTTTATTGGGAAGTAAATTTTATTTTGAGACAACGTATAATATTTTTCATGAACAATTGCTTACAAAATAAAACACGTGCAACAATTCTTGAATTATTTTTTTCTTCTAGTATTTAAAATTAATTAAATCTACTACTAAAACGCCGTAAGTATCATAAGCGGTTTTCTACACAAGAATAATTGAAATTTCAATATCATTGATAAGTAACTGTCAATTTCGAGCTGATGTGTTGGAGACAGAGCTCTCCCCCCCCCCGTTTCATTTAAAACTTCATCCTCGACTTGATGTAACGGTGACGAAGTTCTGCCAAACTTTTAACTGTCACACACAAAAGAGGAGAGAAGGAAAGAGAGAGCAAAGAGAAATTTCTCTCTCTATCCAAACGCGATCACTTTCTGGAAGAATTTTCTGGAAATGCGCAGAGTGCCAAGCATCTTTAATTGCATCATCAGAAAGTGCTGGGAATGTTGGGGAGTGAGCAGACAATGTACTGCCAAACGACCAGAACTGACTTTCAATTACTTTATCGCTTTTGTGAAGGTTTTTCTGTAGAACGGGGGTACTCGAAAAAAGCTTAAAAACTTTAGTTTTTTTATCTCACTTTCTATCATCAAAAAGTCATCTTGATCGTAAAGATAGATATCTTGTTCTAAACTTTTATGGAGCTAGAGCAGTCTGAAAACAGAAGGATATATAACCAGTGAAACTTTTCGGTTGAATATAAGGAGTGATAAAAGTAATGTTGACTGTCTTTGTTCATTTATCTCCTACTAATAGTAAGTCTACATAAATCAATTAGCGCTTTAAAAATGACGTTACTTCTTAAACAAAGGACATTTTCGATGGTATTTAACAGTATAAAAATGGTATTCTGATAAAAGCATTGTAAAAATTATATAAATGTTAAATATATTTTACATATATTTTCAAGTAATTATGATTGTAAATAAATAAATTTTTGTTATATAAAATGATTTTAAATGAGAAATAAATGAATAGAAATTCAGTTTTTCAAAATCTCTATAAATTCATTAAATATAAAAATCCACAAAAAGGATAAATTTTATATAACACATTTAAATTCAACTTTGATTCGAATAAAAATAATTCGGAATGGTGTCATTAAAAATATTTTATTACTCTTAAAAATAATAAAAATTCTTTCATATCTTTTTTGTAATATTAATAAAATATTTTAAATTAAACATTTCTGAACTGAAATATTAAAAACATATACTTTAATAGAAAAATTACATTTTATATATAACATTAACTAAAAAAGTAAATTTTCTTAAATTTGCTAAAATTGCGAAAAAAAATCACTAATTCAAAAGCTTATTATTTGCATTTTCTATAATGGATTGTATTTATATTAATGTAACTATCTAAGATTTATCTTGTTTAAAATTTCATACATTATCAGATAAGATAAAATTCAAATTTTGAAATAATGATAATGATAAATGCATTATTTAAAAAATAAAACTAGCATAAGTATTTAGATATTAATAAATTTATTAAAATAATAGACTGTATATCATTCATTTAATATTATAAATCTGCTTGATATATTCCATTATAAAATTTCTTCAATTACAACCACCAGCACCTCTCATATGATATTTATGCAGTTGTAAATTTTCAAAATAATTTTTATTAATTTAGACTACTATGTACACTTTGTTGTCAAATCTTCTTACTAAAAATTAGATGTTAACACAACAATGTGTATGGCTCATTTTAGCCTTTTTGACAAAAGAAATAGTAGGTTGAGAGTAGTTGAATTTTTAAAAATTTTATTGATTTCATATTTATATTTAATCTGACAAATTATTAAATTTCTTAAGATTTATTGATAGTGAATTCACAAATGACGATTGCTAATATAATTTTCCTATGGTGTTTCACTATGAAATAGAAACGAAGATATATCCGCCAATCTATGTTAGACAACTGAAAAATTGCAAGGTTATTGTGTAAATGGCCAGTTTAATCATTTTCTCAATACATATTTCCAAAAATTATTTACACATTCATAAGAAAACACATTGATTTGCAGTGCTTTGTACTTAAAATGTTAAAAATTTTCCGGTTTCTTTAAAGTAGAATGCTGAATCATGGATTTATCTTACTTTTTGAATAACCATAAAAAAATTTATACTAGAATATATATATATATATATATATATATATATATATATATATATATATATATATATATATATATATATATATATATATATATATATATATATATATATATATATATATATATATATATATATATATATACATATCTATACATGTGTGTGTATGTTTTCTTAACCAGAGAAAACTAGAATATTACTATGAGTTTGCTATAAACATTTTAAGAACAAAACATGCTAAACTGGTGACCACTGCATTTATTATTAATTCTAAAGGAGAATTTTCAGTTTTGTATATCGTAATAAATATTTTTCTTAGTATTACTGTGTAATCTGTATTTTAGAAAAAAAAACTCAGAGAAATGACATTAATAACTGAGAAACGAAAGAGCAAAGGAAATCAGCTACATAAGTGAGACTAAAATGCATGTGTGAAATATGCATAAAATACGAAAATAATAAAGTTAAATATATTATCAACTATTTCGTTGTTAGCAAAAATGTGATCCGAGTTCAGAATTATTACTATAAAAATATTATATTTCCATTTTGTAGAAGTATATTTGTAAATAAAAGAAAGTACCAGAAAACTTAAAAGTTTTCAATTATATTCAATACTTTTAACTTGAGTTATTTTGCATTTATTTGAAGGAATCTCAGCACAAGAAACTAAATTGACGTTAGCTTCAACTTGGAATAATCAGAAATATTCCATTTGAATATTTCTGGTACATTTAAAAAAAACATTGACATATTTTCATAGTCAACAATTTATTCTCATTTAACAATTATGAAAAAGTTGAAATAAAATAATTATTAAATGCAATAAATAATATTTTACAATTAAGATAAACTTTATTTTATAGAAAGAAAATTAATTACGTAGCAAATTTATTTGATATAAATAAATATTTTGAATTTTGTTCTTGAAAGCTCATAACTTTCAATCACAAATTAAAGACAAAGCAGTTTTCTTAAATAAATAAATTTTCGTCATAAATCTATAAATTAACTTTAGAAAATTAGTTTAAATAGAAAATACTCGCAAAAAATATGATTATTTAAGCTGACCTACTTGAAAATTGCGAAGAAAGAAAAGTTCAATTGTTGTTTTGTAAATATCATTTAAGTAGTAATTAAATAAAATATAAATATGTATAGAGGAGATTGGAAATTTTTATTTTAATACAAATGTTTTCTTTTCAATACGCAAAGTTTAACTTTAACAATTAAATTTGGATGAAGAAATAAATTTTCTTCACAAAATCCTCCTATAAGTAAGTTAATAAATGTCTGTTTCTGTATGTTTGTATTTGTAGGTAAAATCTGTAGTTTTAGCTCATCAACAACATTAAATATGACTTGGAAAATTAACTTGCTTAAATTAATGGAAAAAGCAAAATGAATTTTATGTATGTATGTAAAACTTAATTGAGCTCTTAATGCACTTCAAAATTATCATAGAAAAAAATTGAGGGTTAGGAATTATAAAATTTTATAAAATAAAATAGTGGAGCTTCAATAATAATTGAGTTTAAATAAAAAGAAAAATATATTTAAATTGATTTTTGCTTCTTTTCCTGGGTACTTTTACCAGTTTTATATTGTAAATCAAAAGAACACACGAATTGTTCGAAAGAATGTTCTATTAAATTGATTATCCATAGAATCTGTTGCAAAACGCGATAAAATGGGGAAATAATCTGAAACATTCAATTATCATAAAATACTTTCATTAATTATCCTTGGAAAGAAATTTATAAAGCTGTAATTTGGAATGTTGTTGAGCCAATTTAAAATGATGCTTTATATGATAATTTATATTCCAGATAATTATTTAAATATAAATTAAAATTTATCTTGTACTGATATTCCTGTTTTTACATGAATTACGAGAGTATTTATTACTTATTTTCATTGTCTTCAAACTTAAAAAAATCAGTCATCAGTTCAGAAAAAAGATATCTGGATTATATCTTGTATAGTTAAATGTATTTTAGAAATTGAAATATTTCTTAAGAATTAAAAATAGAGAAGAATATTATGTATGATTATATATAAAGTAAAATACTCCCAGGGGTGTCATATTCTTTATATTTACATACAGACCTATGCATTGTCATTTCATTGGCAGCACTTTATGTACTTATCCAACAATTTTTCCCTACTAAATTTTAAATGGCAGTATTATCATCAGAAATTCTTTAAACGTTATTTGATAAATAAAAATCACTTCAATAAAATCATACACACACAGTAGACTTCCAACCATTTATATTACAACAACTATAGTATTCATTCATCATATTACTTTATTTGGTGCAATTGTGTGTAATGGAAGTTTCTTGAATCGTTCTGCTGCATCCTTATATGGATTTCAAGTAATCTTTTAAAATTTATATATATATGTTACTAAAATGTCCAACCTAATTACTATATTTTCTCAATATCTGAATACATGTCAAATGATTGTATTTTTTCAATAACATAAATGCTATTTCATTTTTATAACCACTATTACTTGATTTTTTCAATCATTTTTAAAGAATTGTTTGGTAATTATTCTTAATCATCGTTTTCTTACCTTTTTTTTTACAGTGAACACTTTATCTAATATTTATTTTATATGAAACCAAATTGCTACAAACATTGATATCAAAAACAAGATTTGATCTGGAACCTAAATACTGAAGTTAATGACAAACATTTAATCATTCTAACTTCTTGCTCATTATTATTTAATTCTTGGCTCTTGCTTCTTTCTTATATAAATTTTTTAATATTGCAATTTATATAATACAATTTAATGAATCTTTACTCTTTACTTCTTAAATTTGTCTTCCAATAGCCATTTCTAAGGGAACAAATTGAATACTTTTGAAAGCAGTTAATCATCAAATAATAATTCTATATTTACAGGATTTAATTTTCCAAACGCCATCAAATATATTGCATATTTATAAAGAAAAGCTAAAATTGTTTTAGAAACTAACATGAGAATTTTCAAAATCGTAATTTAAGTAGTAAACTAATGGTTGTTGAAATAATTCAGAAATATTTATTGAATTGGAGTAAATCTAACTTTCAAATTTGACGCAATAGTTTCTGAAAAAAAAAGTTAAGAGTGAATCTACTTATTATAATGAAACGATTTTGGACAGTGTTATAAATTATATGCTTTAATATGCTTGAATAATAATTTATTTGAAAAGAAATTAACAAAAATATTAAATTTGTTGAAGAAAAGTGCTCTTATTTACTGATTACTTCAATCAAAAGTATTATGACATGACATATTCAGCAATACCTTTTAATAAAGATTAATGTTATGTAAAATCTGAATTACATATATTAAGTATTGACCAATGATGAAATTAGCACATGTAGACTCTACATCTGAAATGCAGAATTTTCAGTGCCAGCATAATATATAGATGCATAAATTCTTAGTTCTCACATTTTCTAACGAACTATATTAATGTCCTATCATTTTGTTTTCAAGATATTTTAATGGACAAAATTTTTTAAATTAAAGACTTTTTGGATAAAAATTTTATAAAATGAATTTTTTTGACTATAAATAAATAATAAAGAATATACAGTATTATAATTGACATTTGTTTGAAAAATTGTATGCATTATGGAAAAAGATTTCCGATTCTTTATAAGAAAATGGAATATAAATTATATACAATTATTCACGAGGAAATTTGAGACTATAATTTGATAAATTTAACTATTCTTTCAAACAATTTAAGTTCTGTCGTAATGTTTCAAACTCTAATTAGTAAAAGAACTATTATAATCACGTGGAAGACACTCTTTTCAATTGCATCTTTAGACATTTTGACTAATGAAAAATTCATTTTCTTGGACAACATATCCTACCACACCACAAATCCTTATCTGTACAGGCTGTGCCATTTAAGATAATAAGTTTGTATCCCCTGGTATTGTCGAATAATCCTTTGAGTGGTATCATACGCCCCCTCGCAGGTCGAGCAACTTCGCACAATTACACTACAAGTTCATTCATTGCGCAAGATTATTTCGGAATTTTCCATTAGCTACCTGCATCATGAATTTCATTTGAATACGTAAAGCTTGATGGGATCGCGTTTGTGTGCGGGGTGGCTTCTAACAACTTACTCCGGATTAACGTAAGGTGCACTTGGAGTTGTTTCGAAACTCCTATTATTAAAATCGCAGAATTGTACAAACGTGGCTTAGTTACTGAGATGTTTAGTGTCTGAACGAAAAGTTCATATATTTTATTTGATGTATTTAGGTGAGGTATGCTGTAAATTAAAAATTTTCATAGATTTTAATTATCAGTTTAATAAAAATATTTCATAATATGTTTAATCATGAACTTATTTACAGATAAGAAATTTTATTATTTAATTTTTCAAATAAATCTATATTTAAATGAATCGAAACAATTTTCAAAAAATGTTTCTTAATGTTAAAAATTAATTATAACAAGGAGATTTGAAAAGTAAGAAGTATATATATATACATACATACATACATACATACATATATATACATATATATATACATACATATATATATATATATATATATATATATATATATATATATATATATATATATATATATATATATATATATATATATATATATATATATATATATATATATATATATATATATATATATATATATATATATATATATATATATATATATATATATATATATATATATAATGAATTTAATTTAAATTTTTCCACAAAAAATATAAGGTGAAATAAAATTAATTATTAAACATATTCTAAAACATACTGCGTCATTTATAACTTTCGAAGATGACAATTTTCAGTTTAAATTTTTTTCTACTAAAGATTTTACGTTTTATAAATTATTTTATTTCATGTGCATGCTTTCATATATTCTTATGCTCAGTTTTCCTGACAATTGTTAATTAAAATTAAGAAAATTTGATACGAAAGTTTTATGTCTAGTAATGGAGAAATTTATCACAGCATCTTTATTCAGAATTTATAATTATACAAAATAAAATGCAAATCACGATTATGTAATAAACACAATCAAAAACATTAATTTTATTCAAAATCTTGATCTACGGTTTTAATTACATTAAAAACATTCTGAACTAAGAGGAACTTTGGAATGAAACGTATATTGCGCTAAATTTGTACAATGCAATATATTAAGATACATGAATTAAAGAAAGTTTACTTTCTTTTTTGAAGGAGTCGCAGTCAATATACCTTGTATAATCTGATGCTGATTTTAACGAAAGTAATAAAACATCAGTGATTTTATTAAATGAGCATCATCATCTTTGATGAGATACTCTCGAAATTCCTTGCATAAATAATAAAAACATAAAAAGCCAACACATTTAAAACTTAAAATTAATAAGCATGAGAAGGCAAATGTTCTGAATGATATAATTTTGAAAGTGGTCATATTAAGTTGAAATCATTTAGCTAATGCTAAATGCAAAACACATCTACTCCATGTACAACTTAATTTTAATGTTTTGAATGCTTAGTAATGAAGTATTTTCCTCTTCTAAGCAATTCAAAATTATATGCGATTGACAAAAATGTTTTATAAAGGTTATAAGAATATTAAATTTTTTAATAGTAAAAAATGTACGATCAATTTAATGTAATTTCATTTTTTTATAAAAATTAATCAAGAAAATAAATTACTATTTCAGAAAAATTTAATTTCCTAATTTGAACCTAACTTTATATTATACAATAATAAGATGTCATTGTTGAGTTTTTGATTCATATATTTTTCAAATATTTAATCTGTTAATTAGAATATAAGATTTTATTATTTGAAACATTATTACTCGAGAAATCGAAAAATAATGTTGATGTATGAAAACTAAATGTTGATATATATAACTTTATATGGTATTCGGGAATAATAATTTTATTAAAAATTAATAAAGTACACGAAATGAATTCTATATTTAACTTAATACATTATTTATTATTACATATTGAATGATTATCATTGGGAATCAATCATTACTTATTAACTTATTACTGAAAATTTTACACTGATTCTCAGTATCAATTACAGAGGAAAAATGTTTTTAAACAAAAATGGAGTATTCTTATTCATTTTACATTAAAAAATTATATCTGAATATAATTCGAGATAAAAATTTTTGCTTACGTTTTGTTAAGAAAACAAGGTTTAACAAATATCATGTAATATTATAAATTAAGTAAATAACTCAAATGTTTTGGTTGTTATTTTTCCATTTCTCAAGTAATAGTGTTTTTATTACCAAAATTTTATATTGTAATTAGTAATTTCAATGTTTCAAAAATACATAAATAGTGTGAATCTCAAACTCTAAAACTAAATAATGACAATGGATTATTGGTTTAATTTGAGTTTAGATTATTTTTACATCATGATGGATGTAGTGATTCACCAGTTTGTTTCCACAGTTATTTTAAGATCATAGCGCTAATTATTCAGTTACTTACTCAGAAAAAATACAATGAAATTTTTTGACTAAAATAATTTTTTCCATTCACTAAGAGTACTTAATTTTGCATTCAATGAATTTTTCTTTGAATGTTGGAAATAAAAGTGAATTATACAAGGTAATATCCTAAAATGTAATGAATATATCAATTAGAAATATATTATATGGCATAAAGCTCTTTTAATGAGTTTATCAAGTAACTTCTCGATTAACATTGCGATTTTTTTAACTTTAAATAAAATAATCAAGCAAACAAATACGGATAAAATTAAATAAGTAATGTGATAAATAATAACAATAACACCCAGTAAATTAACCTGCAATTTACGATGATATTTTACAAATATAAATAAAAAATTTGCGACCTATCCTTTTATCACAAACACATTTTAGGTAGGAATCATTTTTAAATTCCATTTAATGACCATATAAAATGATGATATATGAAACATTAATTAAATAATCTGTATTAGTGCAGTGTTCATACTATCGATCAATGCTAGTGTCAAAAATACTACATTTTTTAAATCAATGAAATGAATAGTGGACGAAAAAACACTTAAGTCAAATTTTAAATGCTCTTTACATCTAAAAAAATAAGATGAATATTGAAAAAGTGAGTTATAATATCATCAAATACTTAGTATTCTGAATTGTTAGGATGACAGATTATACTTTATGGCTAAGTTGTGGCGTTAAAATTTTAAACAGAATAGCAGTGCTTTAAAAGAAAATGGGAGAAATATATCAGCGCTAAGCAGCTATCATTATGCAAAAATGATGAACGCATTTTTATCACACTTATTCCATTCAGTTCAAATCTGTCTTCTTTTAAATTTAAGAGGCTATAATTTCCTTTAGTCTTGAAAGACTATAAGAGACGATAATTTCTTATAGTCCTTTAGATTCTTTTGTGGTAGTAGGTTTATTTTTTCATTTAATTTTTCCTTGGAAAGTAAAGACATAGAGTATATGTTTGTTTTACATGAATTAAAACAATGTACACGTTTAACAATATATATAAGATACATGATAATATACTGCACTTATATAACTTGTATGATGTTATATGTTGTTTTCAGGAGTGCATTTTATTAAAAACAATTTTTTAATTTCATATCCTGTTTCATTAATTCATATATAGCGCAAATCTATTATAATTTCATTATTTTTTGTTTAAAAATTAAGTAAAATAATACACAGGTAAAACAGGATAAGTTTACTGCCAATTATGAGATAAAAACATTGATATTATATTTTAAATACAAAGTCTAATTCAAAAGGAAAAATCATATAATTTAATAATTATTCGGCATTATAAAATCATTTCTTAATTTTTCACATGCTTTGACAGAATATTAGAATGAGAAAGATTAGAATCATGGAATGATTATTATAATATTAAATAGCTGAATATAGTTTAAATTATAGGTGTAAGGTAATTAATTCATATTTTAAGACAGACAATATATGTTTCTTTTTTAAAATTTAATTGAAATACTAATTTAAATTTTATTAAGCCTGCATCAAATATTTGCAACCGTAATTTACAGAATCTAATCTAACATATTTTAAATAGAATTCCAAAGTATTAAACAATACATTTCGTGATGCATTATATATTTTAGAGTAAAGTTAATGGTTTGCTTTTTTTAGGCCATTGCTGTGTTATCGATATCGCGATTTATTGAAAATAAAATAAAACGTTCATTAAGTAAACTTTATAAAAGGGAATAAAGATCCATTGAACTATATTAAAATAAAAAGTATTTATTTATTTCAAAACATTCAAAATTTAATTGTAATAAAAATTTACTTAAAAATTATCTTTTACATAGAATACTATAGAAAAATATTGTATAATTCTAAAATTTGTTGTTTTTCTATCTCATATTTCAAGTTATATTTGTCACCTTCTTAACTTTAAAATTTAGAGCTAAGTTTACAAAAAAATTTACTTGTTGAAGAAGGTTAGGTAGTTAGGCAGTTATACGTAAAATGCGAACATTCTTTGTTTTTTACTTAACACGCGCAAGTTTTTTTTTCACAATACATATCTTAAGCTATCATAAAGTACTCACAGATTCTAATATTTCTTTCTGTGATGTATACCTCTGATGCACTATTTTTAAGTAATATAAGGACTTTAATATTTCTGCTTTAGTTAAATGTCGCTTTTTCTTGAGCTGCAATTGCAAATATCTATATGAAACCGTTCTCGATTGCGATGTTGTACGACACTAAAATGTCATAAAACGTATATATATTCAGGGTTATTCTAAATTGTTTTTACAAATTAAGAAGGATAATAATACCCACCCAGACAAACAATAGTTGCCTAGAAAATAAGGTCGCATTTCACTCTGAGAAGCATAAAAGAGGAAATACATCCTGATAGTGCTTGTCCTACATTTACAACCGTGTTGAGAAAGCAAATGAATACTACCTAAAGTTTCAAAATCAAATTTATTGTTCAGCGAAAATCTCACAGCAAATGTTCAAAATAGCGCCCATGTGTGTCATTGCATAGTTCACAACGGTGAAGTAGCGATAAGCGCACTCTCTCGAAGATTCCTGGTGTCGTATTTATTTTGTCCCCAGCAACAATGATTCCAGTCATGAGATCTTCGGTTGAATCCACATGCGTCTCCTACATATAGATTTCATGTACCAGAAGAAAAATATCCAGTTTGCTTTGCGAGGAGGCCAATCCACAGGTCCGTTACGTCCAATCCATCGTGAGAGATATATGACATTTAAAATATTATATACAATGATGGGAAAATGTTCTGGGCTCCATCATGCAAAAGCAATATGTCTCTCAGAATGGGGAGTGAAACAGCCGGTAATAAACTGTGAAGCACTTGTTCCAAGGAGATACGGTATGTTGCTTTGGTAAAACATTGTGGCATGATGTAAAGCCTGCCAAGATATCCATGGAAATTTTCTGTTGAGGTCTACGGGAAGTTGTACAGTGGGCATTGTTGTCAGACCAAACACATTGATTGCGTTTTTAAAGGACAACGTCTACTCTGAAGGGCTTTCTTCGGTAACCAATAAGAGTAAAATACTGTTTCTACTCTGTCTAAATTTGCATGCGATAAATTCGTGATAGATTCTTGATGCGTTTCTACTTTCCACTTTTCTGCCTCTCGGAGAGAAAATGGACCCTATATTCTTATGTAATTATTGCTTGTATGGATAAGTACTATCACCTCCCTTAATTTGTAAAAACTATTTAGAATCCTCCTGTATACTGCCCAACGTTAAAATGAAATGCCAAGAATATGTGGCTAGAAAATTATCCAAATTTCAGGGTAGATTTATCTCATAAGATGCACATAATGTGAAATGCACAGCGCTCCAGCTTACGTGAGATAAAATATAAAGTAAGGAACCAGCAGAATGGGCAATATTCATGTAGTTATTGCTGTTTAAATATAATCATTGAAAATTTTTACTGTCGCAAGAAACTACTTTAATTACAAAGAATACCACGCTATCGTTGAAAGAGTCAGTTCCAGCAGACAGGCATTTTTACAAGGGCCATAGAGATCAGACTGAAGAAGCCAGGTTAGGCCTTGTTGCAAATCACTACTGAAAGACATCTTGAGGTTTCCATAGCGCACCTGCTATGACGAAGATGATTGGAACAATGTATTGGGGAACTAGACGTGTTTCTTCGTCTATCGCCGTTCATGGTGTTCCTGTAACCTGCGAATCCAAAATTCATTTTGATCTGTATTATGCATATTACTTTGAAATACGAATCACTTATTGTTCAATTGCTGTCTCCCCTTCTCTGTTTGCAGAGTTTTGTTAATTAATGACAACACCTTCGCAGTTTAAATTCAGGTTGTTTTAAAACAGCGGGAGAGTTTAAATAGATATCCAGTAAATATTTATATATATTTTAATAGATTATTTATATATTTATACTCTTTTAAAGTTAATTATATAGCTTTGTGAAAGAAATGTTAACTTTGAGTGAATTTTGTTACCACACACAGACGCACACAACTATACAAACATCATATTTTTTAACTTTTCCATATAAAAAATTATATAAAAGGAAAACTTACTTTAATTCATTAAAAATTCTAAAAATTGAAGTCATCCTAATTATTTCATATATTTTGCAAAAACGAACAAGGTTAATTAACGCATTTGCATATTCAAAATTGAATGTTATAGAAAAATATAACCATGCAAAATTATAGAAATAGAAGAAAAGTTTTATTGTTCTTCCAGCACTTTTTTTTTAAATGTATAATAAATCGCAGTGAAAATTTCCGAAGCATTTGCTGTATAAGCATATCACATATTATAGCGACAAATGAAAACTTGACTTTTATAATAGACAACCCGAAAACTTGAAATATAAGCTAAAAATACATTTATATTTCAAACTGTTCGATATAGAAGTATATTTTACCACTTCTATCCCAGATAGGAGTTTTTCTATTGCGTTTTCTCTGGACTAAGCTTAGTTTCACAATAAATTCTTGCCGTTAAATCATCCAAGTTTTGCAGAAACTGTAATAGATAAGCGGAATAAATGTCTGGGTTCCTTAAAATGAAAGCCCATTTCATTTTAAATCTGGCAATGGTTTCTAAGCTGCCCATTCTTGCAAACTGGTTTGGACTTGATATAGTCCACACATGAATTCACTTGGGATTTGTTGCCAAATTATGTAAGAAATATCTAGCATTTTATTTTATGTATATAAATGAAAGCTTCCCCGTAATAACTGAAATGTAATTTCTAGGTCTGTATAAGGTCTTTTCTTAAAATTGAAAACAAAGTTACAGTGTAAGTGAAATATATATATATATATATATATATATATATATATATATATATATATATATATATATATATATATATATATATATATATATATATATATATATATATATATATATATATATATATATATATATATATATATATAGACATTTAAAATTATTTTTTTATGTACAGATTAAAATTATTAATTTATTATTTCCTGCTTTCTTTTTAAATGCAAAAATTTATTTACACATATAATTTTAGCTGAGTGCGTGTAGTGTATAATCTATATAAGCAGTATTTTCTTACTAGCATTCTGAATAAAAATATAAATTTTATAGCTTATGCCATAATACTAAAAAAAAAAACAATGAAAAAAATAATAACGGATGTACAATAAAAGAAGCTTATTCAAATATATAGAATGATTATTTACCATAAATATTACACAAATAGACCAATAGTTAATTTATACACACAACCTTACTTATTTGTCTGGATGTCTTGTGTGTAACATCAAAAACGTAGATAGACAATAAGAGAATTATTATAATATTAAACACCTTATATCTTCAGACCATATTTAAAAGCTGAAAAAAATCGCCCTATATTGATAATCTATTTTTTTAGTAAGTAAAAAGTATACTAAAATTAAACAAATACTAAGTAAATTAAATTTTAATATCAAAATTTTTATACTTAGCATTATTGTGATGATATACACTACTGACCACCGTAAATGCAACATCCTGAAGGAAGCATGCTAATAATAAATAATTTACAGCATGCATTAGCTGAGGTGCAATATGCAAATGATTAAAATTTCAGCGCAGATGCATTTCACGTCTGAGGCGCTATTTAAGGCTAGTAGATTTTGACAATTTCCATCTCGGCAATTGTGTTTTCCTTGTGATTTTTTTTAAAAAAAGAATAACTATTCCATGTTGAAAACAGCCATCATGTTTTGATCAAATATCCGACTTGGACAGAGGAAAGATTATGGCCTACTGAGATTATAGATTATCTTTCGGAAAAATCAATGGTCATATTGAATGAAACCAAACAGTGGATAATACGGATATGTGATCCTTGTATACAGTAGAGTATGAAAAACCGACATGTTCGATCGCGTCCACCTCAGTGCACTACTTCACGTGATGACAGGCAAATTGTGAGTATGAAGTGATGGATCGCTCAACTCCATCACCAACCACAGCATAGTGTATTCAGTCTGTAACACATCATCCAGGGTGTGCTCGAACCATTCGACACTTTTTGAAATAGAATGGTTTGTCCGCAAGGCGTCCATTACATCACCTACCCTTGATACAGAACCTCAGATGTCTCCACCGCCAAGTGTGCTATGATAGAAAAACATGAACGGCTGAATGAAGTGAAATTGTTTTTATTGAAGTGTCACGCTTTCTGCCTTCGACACCACGATATTTACATTCGTGTTTGGAGAGAGGAATTAAACCGTGGCGAGAGGAACTAAACAAATGAGCTATGCACCGCCACTCTGGTCCTACATCAGGTATTATAGTATGGGGTAGTATTGGATATTACTTTTACATCCCACTAGAAAGCATTGCCGGTACTTTAAATATCTCCGAGTTGTTGGGGTCAATGTTTTTTTCCTACCATCAGGGCTTTCTTACAGCTATATTTCTACAGAATAATGTATGACAACATGTACCACGTATTGTCCAAGGGTTCTTGGTTAATCGCCAAATTGAGTTTCTTTCCTGGGCTGCTCACTTTCCTGATCTTTAGCCGATAGAAAGCTACCACACCAGATAAAGTTTTACAACGTGTAGTGTCTTCTTTGTCTGCTGAACCCCAAGAGCACATCCAAAGTCTTTTTGAATCAATACTGAGGCGTGTGGCAGGGGCAATCTTCAACAATGGTGGGTATTCTGGAAACTGATTTTGGCAGGAACCACACTTCACAGAAGTCTATAAATTTAATCATTTAATACTTGGTCAACATGTTATTTAAAAAATAAATTTTGTTGTGATAACTCTTATCTTTCTTGGTGTTGCAATTTGGGTGTCCAACAGTGTATAAACATCATAGTTTTTTAATGGAATAGTTTAATTTTCAGAATACCTCTTTACACCAAATTGTATCAATATATTGTCAGTACAACTCACGAATAATAAATAAATATCTATAAAAACGACTGAGCACCAATTGCTTATTTCTGTTTTTTTTTCTTAAAATCAGAGCAGCTATCTGCATCGTAGATTCCATTAATCTGGATAGCCCATAAAAAAAAGATATTTCAGTAACTAAAAATGTGCCTGTCCACAGTATATTATGGAAAAGCAATTAAATATCTGAATTAAATTATAGCTCTAGTAGACCTAAGAAACTAACTTTTGAAGAACAAAAGCGAGCATTGCTGAGGAAAACAATTGATTAGAATGATTTACCAGAGATTTCAAAAGACTTCATGAAACAAAATGAAAAACCAAGAAAAGTTTAATATTTGGTACTATAAAGATGTTAAATATTTAATATTCATGGGCATACTACTGTAAAAAGGGGAAAACAACAAATGCATGTTTTCGAAAATGTATTTTGGTATTATGCAAATAGCTCCATAAATCGATTTTGAACAATTAAAATGTCATAAGGAGTTAAGAATCTTGGCATAGAATCTGGAAATTTAATAGGTTTACATGAACATAATGAATGCCTGGGAGACAGTATTTACCGGATTATACTGTACTAGTATCGAGATGTTTTGGTCCCAATAGTCTAATGTGCAAATTTTTCTACTTGCTTAGGGTAGTCTAATGAATTTACACAAGCAAATCAGTAGCTTTGGGTCAATACATGAATATTTTTGACAAAAATATGCTTTCGACTTGAGGAAAAAACTTAGAGCAATTCCTTTGCTGCATCAATATAATAACACCTCTGTTAATAAAATATGCATTTCATCTTGGTTTAACGATAATGAGTTTCGGGGATTAAAATTTTGAATTGAACCTGTTATGAGTTGGAATTCATTTGAAAGCTAGTCCTACTAAATCAAAATCTCTGCATTGCTTTTACAAATTCCTGTAGAATAAGAGTGAAATTTTGTCAACAATTAACCATAGTTTCAGAAATATCTTGCTTGATAAAGTAAAAGTTTTAATTTAAGAAAAAAAAAGTATACATAAGAAGCATCTCGAAATAACAGTAGCAGGTGCATGGGGACTTGTTGCAACATGCTATATATTTCCATGTTCCTAGTTACAATAATCCGTCATTTAATCATACCATTATAGCAAATGAAACTACAGAAAGTCCTTCCAACTCAATAAGTAATTTTAAAGCTTCTACTTTTTGTTGAGATTCTTGATATAAAATTCCACTTGCTGAAAAAAATAGACCTATTTTAATATTCTCAGTAATTATTTAATTACTTAAAAAAATTGATGCTTTCCAACCCAAGAATTGAAACCTTAACATATTGTTCTCATTCATAAAATACTAATGATTTTCTTCCTGAAAAAAGTTGAAATTTAATGTCATCAGTGATACAACCTAATAAAGAGTTCAAATGATGGCGCCGATTATATATATATATATATATATATATATATATATATATATATATATATATATATATATATATATATATATACGAGGGTTACTCAAAAATATTTGAGATATGCGCAGACGAGAATTTACATGACAAAAATAACGGTTTAATTTTAAAATACAAAGTGTTTTAACACAGAAAACGATTTTTTACTGATTTCCTTCTACTTATTTCGCATAGAATAAATTTTAAGCAGAAGAGAAAAAGGAGCTGACGCGAGGACATTTTCGCGCTGTAATTTTCTACGATTTTAAAGCAGTATTAAATCAAGAAGAATACGTTCAACGGTTGCAGTTAGCATTTGGTAATGAATCTCCACCTCGTGCTACTGTATTCAGGTGGTTAGAAAATTTAGAAGAAGTCGCAATTTTCTTCAGGATGAAGAACACACATGAAGGCCGCGTAGGCAGTAAACCCGGATAATGTGTCTGCCATACGAAAAATGTTAATGGATGACAATCTCTGTACCTATCAAATGATACAGAAGGAACTTAACATTGGATCCGCAGCCATAAACAAAATCATTCATGAAGAATTACATATGAAAAAAGTAGTTTGCTATTGTGTTTCCCATAAACTAACTGAGCACCAAAAAGAGGAGCGTGTCAGAATCAGTAAAGAAACTTTTAAATTGCTAAATGATAGTGGTCACCACATCATTTCTAAAATTGTAACAGGTGATGAAACGTACATACCGGTTTTTGTCGTTCCTACACGTAAAGAAAGCAAAGTATGGGTCTTTGAACATGATCCCACACCGACAATGGCGAAAAAACAACGCACACTGAACAAAGTGATGTATGCCGTTTTCTTCAGAAGTACGGGATTGATCAAAGCCATCAAGTTGTAAGGACACAAGATAGCAACAGCAAACTGGTATACCACTAAATGTCTTCTAGAAATTCTACAAGAACTGAATGTTCGGGGAAAAATGCTTCACAATGGCAATGTATCTTTACATACAGCCGGATTAACAATTGTGTTTCTTAAACAAAGACAAATTAAAGTGATCGAACATCCACCGTATTTACCTGATCTAGCTATGAGCGACTTTTGGTTATTCTTTAACCTAAAAAAGAACTTACGTAGACGACGTTTTCATTCAGAAGAAAAGATTGAGGTGGCTATAAAGGCATTTCTTCACCTATTTCAAGCAATGAAGGACTTGAGGCATTTAATCTATCGAAAATTCGTCTACAAACGTGTTTGATGCGGGAGGAGACTACTTTGAACACATCTAAAATTTTGTAAGCATAACTTTAAAACCTAGTTGTTGTATCTCAAAAATTTCAGAGTGACCCTCGTATATATATATATATATATATATATATTATGTTATAAACTGGCAGATATATATATATATATATATATATATTATGTTATAAACTGGCAGATATATATATGTATATATATATAATATTATACATATATATCTGCCAGTTTTGATGTTTTATTTTTTTTTTAACCATGAATAAAGTATTATATATGTTATACATTTAAGATTTGAAAATCTGATTCTTGTAATCTTGTAAAATGAATAATATTTGAATACATTTGAAAGTTTGAATTAAAATTAAATATGTATTATTCAGAATTTTTAATTGTTAATATGTGTAATTCAGAATTTTTAATTCATAATATGTAATTCAGAGAGGAATTATTATTAAAATATGTTTTCAGCTTTAAATTACTTTTATTAAGTAAACTTTTATAAGGTTAGAGAAATTCCAACATTTTCTGTTGCTTTTACCTATTTTGTGAATTTGTTGCGACTACTTAAAAACTCTTTAATTTGTATACATGGAACATGTTTGGAACATTGATATCTTATTATGTTATCGAATGTTAATGGAGGACAGCTACTCTTCACGAATGAATATTACATTATATTATGATACAAAAATGATTTTTGAAAAAAATTAAGTTACTCCTGTTAAATATGAGCTTTTCTGAAAAAATAATATTTGAAAAGTTTGTATTTGCAAGATTTTAAAATAAGGAATTATATTAGTATTATTTAAATATAATATGTATATATTTGAATCATTCTACAAAAACTTTGCCTCATATATGTATATATATATATATGTATATATATATATATATATATATATATATATATATATATATATATATGAAATTCAAACCAATTTTACTGTTATTTAAAGCAAACAAAATATCATAGAATTTTTGTAACTGAGTTATGGAACAAAATAAAAAGTTCTTGAATTATTTTACTGCACAAACCAACATATTGCAGAATATATTTTCTGTTTATTAAATCAAATAGATATCTGACAATTGCACTACTGGACATTAAAATTTTTACACGAAGAAGGCGACATGCTACAGACTTGAAATTTATACGAAAAGAAGGTGAATTGATATGCAACTGATTAGCTTTTCTGCGCATTCAGACAAAGCAGGCGCCAGTAGCGACACCTATATTGTGTTTAAATGATGAAATTGTTCAGCCGTTTCCTCATACACAAATTGCATTTGAACGTTGTTGCCTGGCGAAAAGTTGTTGTGATGTTTCGTGTAAGAAGGAGAAATGCGTACCAGCACGTTTTTGACTTTGATAAAGGTCGAATTGTAGCGTACCGGGATTGCGGTTTATCTTATAAGAGTATTGCTACTCGCGTCAGTCTAGATCCAATGATTGTTAGCAGAATATGGAATCGATGGGTTCAGGACGGTAATACGGAACGCCATGCGGGATCTCAACGGCCACCTATCACTAGCAGCTGAGAAGACAGGCATATTATCCTCATGACCGTAATAGATCGTGAAACCACATCATGAGCTGTGAGTCAAGAAACGGTGTCGTTTGAAAGACAACAAGTGTCTGCACGAACAGTTCGACGACGTTTGCAGCATCATGGACTCTCAACTCGGAGACAATGGCTGCGGCTTCCCTTGACGCTGCGTCATAGACAAGAGCGCCTTCAATGGTGTGATCAACGACGAACATGGGCGCACGAATGGCAAGATGTCATCGTTTCAGATGAATCCAGATTCTGTGATCAGCATCTTGATGGTCGCATCCGTGTTTGGGGGCATCGTGGTGAACGCACACTGGCAGCGTGCATTCGTAATCGTCATACTGGCCCGTCACCTGGCGTGTTGGTATGGGGTGCCATTGGATACACGTCTCGGTCACCTCTTGTTCGTATTGATGGTGCTTTGAACAGTGCACGTTACATTTCTGGTGTGTTACGACCCGTGGCTCTACCCTTTATTCGAGCCCTGCGAAACCCTTCGTTTCAACAAGATAATGGCCGACTGCATGTTGCCGGTATTGTAAGGACCTTCCTTGATACGGAACATGTTCGACTGTTGCCCTGGCCAGTACGTTCTCCAGATCTTTCACCAATAGAAAACATCTGGTCAATGGTTGCCGAGCGACTGGTTCTCTTGATGAACTGATCACTACGGTTGATGAACTGTGGCATCGTGTTGAAGCTGCATGGGCATTTGTACCTGTACATGCAATCTAATCTCTGTTTGACTCAATGCCCAGGCGTATAACTGCTGTTATTACTGCCAGAGTTGGTTGTTCTGGGTACTGATTTCTTAGGATCTATCCAGCCAAATTTTTTGAAAATTTAATAACTTGTTATTTCTAGTATAATATATTTGTCCAATAAATATCATTTTGTTATCTGCATCTCTTCCTGGTGTAGCAATTTTAATGGCCAGTATTGTATATTTTAATGTATTCATTGAAATGATTGAAATGGAAAAGCTTGATTGGAATAACTCTGTTTCAAGAAATACTTGTGTAATAGTATCTATATTATTTTGAAAAATAAATTCCGAGATCAAACTATGAGTTATATATATATATATATATATATATATATATATATATATATATATATATATATATATATATATATATATATATATATATATATATATATTTATATATATATATATATATATACGCACAACAGTTTCTCCAAGATTATTTTCCCAGATATTAATAAAAAGTAATATTCATTAGTTTAAAATAAATTCGATACAAATTCAATAAGTAGATATATTATTATAGACAACTTTTCTAGATACAGTTTATAATTATATGGTGTCATTCTCATTGCTGTAAGTTAGTTTGTTATTTCGAACCCCAATTTAACAGAAAATCTGTCGTATTCGCTAAATGCGTTTGAGGCATGTTAAAACTGGGCATGGTCACAATGTTTTGCAGGCCATGTATTGAGGGTATTCTGCTCGGTTCCTTCTTTAAAATCCTGAAGAATCTACCTGATTGTTTCTTAATAGCTGGTAAAACCCAGCTTAGGTTATGTATAGGGAAGCATGCTGGTGAAGTAACAACTCATTATAATGAAAAAATATACATAAAATATAACTCTGAATAACTGCAAGATGTATTGAACGTTAATAAAAACTTAAAATATCGTTCTATAGTATTCATGTAGTTTAATGTACGTAATAAACTTTTAAAAAAATTGCATTAAAAAAGATATTTTACTTTATTACATTTGTAACAGTATTTTAAACTTCTATTATTCATGTCATAAAATTTTACTTTAATGTAGTAAGCAATAATAAGTTATATTTAAACATGTAATGATAATCAGCCCAAAAAATATTTTCAATTTTAGAATAGAAATTTGAATAAATATTAAAATATTTTTATATACTTATGGATTTAATTGAAATCATTTACGTTTAAATAAATGAATAAAAAAGTATCTATATCAAAATGAGTAACAAGGCACACATTGTTTTGTTAAATTTAATATATCATATACTTTTATTTCTTTTCTTTTACAGAATATTTTTTGAAAATTTAAATCATCTTTTATGAGTTAAATTACAATAAATTACGTTTAAAAGTGGACAAAGAGTAATATATCAAAAATATAGTTATGAAAGGTTAATGCAACAAGTACACAGATAGTGCGATATTCAGACAAGCCAAAAATATTTTTATTATATTTACTTTTCACTAATATCTCAATTTCATCCCCAATCTAAGAATATCAAACATTGCATCAATCAGCTCCTATCGATTCCATAAAATAACTCACCATTCCCCAACGATCATAAAATGATTCATGATTGTACATTTTTCTCCGAGTCTCTACCAAGCAATTTCCTACATCTATTGGTCCGAAGTGAAGTGAAATGGATTCTGAACCAATGACCAGTTGCGGTCACAGTACTTTATCTCCGCCACGGTATGACAGGACTATTATTTCGTTCGTTCTGCGGAACACTCGTGTGCTTTGAGGGATGAGTCTAAATCACACCACCAAAACCTGTGTTTATTCTTGCCAAGTTGACCGAAAATAGGTTTTTTAACGTCCATTTTTTTTGGTAGATGCTTGATGGATGATCCGGCGTAGAAGGATGACTGAGCACAGGATATTATTGAGTGCGATAGAATAAATTATTATAGAATGAAAAATTTAAACTCAATTCTTATAACTACAAGTAAAATTTATTGATTTGAAAGTTTCTTCATTATTTACATCAAAAAATTTATCTATATTATATTTTAATTGAACATTAAGGTAAGCAGTATTCTATTAAATGAAAATAACATCCAAAACAAATTTAAATTTAAACTGAATATTTATTTTTTTTCACAGGAAAAAAGGGAATCTATATTTTTAAAGCCATGTGTAAAACAATAATATGTTAATTGGAATTGTCCTGAAATTTTAGCTTCATCATCGAGGGTACGGAACAAAATATTCATTCCTTAATATTTTACTTATTTGTAGAATAATTTAATACAATAAATTATCATTTTGCATTTGCACTATCAATACACTTAAAATTTGAATAAAATTGCAAAATTGATTAGTAGTATATATATAATATTAATAATTGTAAAGCTTGGTAAAAAAGGGAAAATTAGTATTATATACGTTGCTTTTAAATTTCAATAGTTAGATAGCCTTTAATTATGAAAATTTAAATGCGAATAAATATAAGAAAGTAAAACATAATTAGATGTTGCTTCCGAAACACTTTCGATTTTCTCTCGCATTGCATTTAGAAAGAATCAACATCAAGCACAGAGCTCACATAGTTTAAAACATTAATTCACACACACACACACACACACACACACACACACACACACACACACACACACACACACACACACACACACACACACACACACACACACACACACACACACACACACACACACACACACACACACACACACACACACACACACACACACACACACACACACATACACACACACACACACACATTTATATATATTACATTATTATCTATGTGTATACAAATACACACACATATATATATATATATATATATACCGGGTGGCAATAATTCAACTGACAGTGCTCACGGTGTTCTGTAGCGCGATCTGTTTGCAAGAAGGATGCAACATTTTGGAGAAAGATCAAACGATTAAACAAGACGGGAGACGAAAGATTCCTAGACGAAAGTTTCTTAAAAACAAATTAGTTTCAATAGTCAACGCTAGGAGAATATTTGGCGCTGTGTACTAGAAAATAGAGTGTTAACAAATGCAAATCAATACGGAAATTACCTTTTATTTTGCATTCAAATGAGGTTCCATGTGGCTGCCATTGTTGTGGACCACATATTGTATTCTACTGTTGTGCACAGTTTGGACAACAGTAGAAAGTAACATGTCTGCAGGCATCTTCCGTAAAGTCCGTGATATGTTATCCTTCCACATAGACAAGTCCTGGAGTACTCCTTGATAGACCTTGGACTTAAGGTAACCCCATAGCGAGAAGTCGCATGGGGTAAGATCAGGCGATCGAAGTGGCCATGCAGTCGGAAAATAAACAAAGATGTTCCACGTGTGGCTATATTTCTCTTCGGTAACAGAACAGGTTTCCGGTACTGTCGGGATAATGTTCTCATAGAAGAATGGACCTACAATAAATTCCGCTGTGATTCCACACCAAACAGTTACCTTTGGTGAATGTAAGGGAACTGCTGTGATTGCATATGGTGATTTGTCATACCGAATTCGGCAGTGCTTGTTATTCATAGTTCCATTCAGATAAAAGTGGACCTCTCTCCTCATAAGATTTTCTACGGCCAAATATCATCCACTTTCATTCTGGCAAGAGATGTGAGAGGAAAAGTCAATCGCTTATCATGGTCGAGGTACAGAAATTCATGTACATAGCTGATCTTGTACGGACAGAAGTTGATAATTTTTCGTAAGATTTTTCCATACCGTATTGTAAGGTTTATCCATATTCCGAACTACTTCACGAGTGCTAGAGGTGGCAGCAATATTTTCTGGTCCTCTTTCATCAATCGCCATGGGAACTGCTTCGATTGTATCCTGTGTTACAGTTTTTCGTCCTCTGCCTGGCTGAACCTTCAGAGAACCTGTTTTCTCAAACGTCTCAACCATTGCTTTTAGTCCATTAACTGACACAGGACCGTTACCTCTACGCATTTTTTGTGCGTTCTAAGAACACGAAGAGCGGCTGACGCGCTGCACTGGTTGAGGTAAAAGAATTTGACCAGTAACGCACCTCGACTAAAGAAGGAGACATTGCACATAAACTTTCAATCCGATTGATTCGAAACGTAACACATTGCCTCTTAAAACCCAAGCAGCTGGCACTGTTCCTATAAATGTAACGTGAAATTTAAATAAAGAGCTTCTTCTGCTCAGCGTACGTGATATTGCAGATCTTGAGACTTTATCGGTGTTTATGTAGATTTTATGCTTTTTTAAAAGTGTTGCCAAATTGATCTTGAACTACATCAGAAAATGTGCATAGTAAAAGGTAATTTTATTCCGTATTAATTTGCATTTGTTAACACTCTATTTTCTTTTACCTAGTGCCAAATATTCCCCTAGAGGCGATTTTCGGAACTAATTTGTTTTTTCGTGTAATCCTTCGTCCCATGTCTTGTTTATCTTCCTACAAAATGTGGCGGTCATTCTCGCAAATAGATCGCACTACAGAACACTGTGAGCACTGTCAGTTTAATTATGGTCACTCGGTATATATATATATATATACATAAATGCATGTATATATATATGTATATATATATATACATATATATATGTATATATATGTATATATATATATATATATATATATATATATATATATATATATATATATATATATATATATATATATATATATATATATATATATATATATATATATATATATATATACATGCATACATACATACATATAATATATGTACATATAAAAGTGTTTGTGTACCCGTTAATGTGCTTGATGTTGATTCTCTATAAATGTAATTAATAACTGTTTTCCAAGTATTTGCAGAGAACTGATTATGAATTGCAAGCTTCTCATTAATTATAAATTGTTTGATTGTAATTGCACAGTAAAGACAGTTTTGAAGTTAAAGTAAACACACAGGTTTTGCATGTATTTTTCATTATATTATAATTATATTATATTTCATTATATATTATCATTCTTTGAATTTATTAAAAATGTTTCGAAAATATAATATGTAATCAAACACCCATATCTTTTAATCTAACTGCTTACTTTTTTAATATTTAGTTGAAAAATATTTATCAGTTTTAAAAGAAAAACAAATTAAGAATTTTATACACATTAAAAAAAGGAATGCACATTAGCCATAGAATCATAATTTATTCATCATTTGCAGATACATATCTCTGGGCATATTTCAATACATTAACTAATTTCTACCAACCTAAATTTTAAACTTAATATTTCGCATGCAAATTTATATTTAACAATTCTCGCTTTAATTTCTCATGTAATAAATCAACTAATATTTATTTTCCGCGTTTTGACTTTATTAATAAGTTAAAAATCTCTCATCACCGGAAGAAACAATATTATTTTAATGATAAGTGTTTGAGATTTATTATTGAACAAGCCTTGACTACACCGCTAATTACTCGTGACAAAATTCCCAAGAGGTATACACTCAGATATGGTTTTCCACACTCAGAAGACAATGCATTTATCAATCTTCATTACTCCTGTCACAACTTCCTTAAACTATATTTAACGCAATTCTTCAATACAAACTCCTTAAATGCAGCAAAATATTATTTCGCTAGAGAAAAGTTGGATCTCTCTATTCTAATAAGTTTTCCTAATGAAAGTTCTACTTCAGAAATGAAGTATCAATTTGTATTCTTAAACTGTCTAAAGGATACACAAGTTAATACTTGTAAATTATATTTACTTTTATTCTCTAGAAACTCATTTTAGGGAGTTAAAGATACGCAGAAAAATTATATGTGAATATTTGTATCTAAGCTCATGCTGTCCAACTCTAAAAATATTTTTTTTGGAAAACATTAATTTGTTTTTATTAAAAATATAATTTTGTATTATCTAGAAAGAGTTTATTGTATGATGTACTGATGCAATTCCATAAATTTAAAAAAAAAAACCAAATTCGTATTTCCAATTTAAAACTTTTACAATATTTGATGTTAAAATTATTTTAATGTATATATTTAAGCTTTACTATCTTAGAAAAAGAGCAATGGAAGATGAAATAATTTAAATATATAAGTATAAATAACTCAAAACAATTTCTGTAAATTACATATATTTAAATTATTATTGCTATATTTAAATGCATACCTGTAAAACCATATCGACATAATAATTAATGTAAAATATAATACATTAAATGCAGTAAATGGATGAATTATTTTTATTACTTTTAAATTATTTCTTTTGCACAAGACTGTAAAGCTTATTAAAATATATTTTATATTGAAAATTCTTAATTTCCATAAGATACTTACAGCCATTTTAAGCATTAAATCAGAATACATCATTACATTTCATCAAACGTGTATATTACAAATTAATATTTTTATACAAATATGACTTTGACTAATTGAATTTTTAAAAATAATTGATTTCAAAAGCTCTTCTGATTATTGCGTGTTCATGTCTGCCGTATCTCATAGAAATCCATTCTAAATATATTAATTTGTAAGCATTTACATATTTTTTATTTGCTTCTTTAATTTTTTAAATTATTTCAAATCAATTAAATTAATTTGATTGATGCAAAATAAAACTATTTAAGAAATACCAAAACATATTACTATTATTCCTATATAACCTGAGTGTGAAAATAATATTTGAATTTCAATTCAATTGCAATCCAAATTTAATTTTAAAATGTTTAATGTAAAATTAAGAAAAATGAAATGTGTAGACTGTCTCAAAAGACTTGTAATCTATAAAAATGAAACTTTGTATTCTTAAAGAAGACTTGACCTATTTCTACAAATATATTATTCTTAAAAATAATTATATGTGTAACAGAAATAATATGTGATATTTTCATCACATACATATGTTCTTTAAAATAAGTAAAAACAATTAAGTTTTGAGCTTGAATTTCCTAAAGCATATGAATATTTCATTAATGGATTATAACCGAATTATTACTTTGAAAGAATCTGAATTTTTTGTTTTTTAAAAAATACTTATTTTTTGAATCATGAAAGATATTAATCAGAGTTATGTGTTTGTATTTTTAATTAACAAATACAATATAAATATTGTAAGCAGGCAATAAATTTCATAAGTTCTTTTTTACATAAGTTTTTAATTAATTTAAAGTAGCAGGGAAAATAATCAGCAAGTACTTATATTTAAAAAGAAATGTGTTTAAAAAATTAGTTTTAATAATAACATAAAGAGAAGTTTCCTCATAATATTTGAAACATTATGTTTACAGACAACCAACTTAATTGCGAATTTAATTTAATTTCTTAATTTCATCTAATAATTTATAATATTATTTTTTATTTTTCACGATTATACTTTATATTAGTCTATATTGGAGAGCATAATTACTCTACTTTTTTCTGTTTCCTCTCTATAAAAAAAATTTGTTTTTCTAAATTAAAACTTCTTACTTGACTAAAGTACATTGTGATTACTTATTTTATTTCGAAATAATTTACTTATTTAAAAACAATCTTATTAAAAAATTGCACAAAGTAATTTGTAGTAGTAAAATTGCACATTAAAAAGTATCAAAAGATCAAAAATAATTCAATGTAAAATATTTATATTATTTTTATATTTCAGAGCAATTTTTTTTTCATTTATATTGAATCTCTAAATTAAAGAGTATTTTGATTTTTGAAATTAGATACTAGACACTTGTACAATTACAACAATAATAAAGAGAGCTTATTTTTTATTTTATAATAACAATACCATTTTTTATTATAAAATAATAACAGTTTTGTTTGTTTAAGTAACGTATTATACAAGAAGAAATTATAAGAAGTCAGATATTTCAAAGAACATTTATTTTATGAAATTTAGGAAAACTTTCTGTGGTAAACATACATTTAGCTTTCAAGGAAAAAAAGATTTGAAAGAAGAAAGATCAGCTACATATGAATCTATTGAGTTGTTTGAAGCTTAAAACGTTCCCTTTAAGTATAGTTACAAAAAATGAAGTTGGAAATTTATATAATATAAATTATATATATATATATATATATATATGTATATATATACATATTATATATATATGTATATATATATATATATATACATATATATATATATATATATATATTTATTTATTTATTTATATATTTGTATATACACATGACACGATACAGTCCTCAAAATTCAATGCCATATTCAATATAGTAACGCTTCAAAAATTTAATATATTTCAGCATTTACTTTAAAATTAAATACTAATTCAGAGGAAGTTAAAGAGCAGCCATATCTTTCAGATTACTTTAGTGAAATCAGATTAGACATAAGCCTCTTAACACTTTTTTGCGATCTGAAATTCAATGTGGACTAATCCACAGTTTATGCTATAAATGTAAGCAGATTTAGTTCACAAAGATTATACTTTAAGAACTGAAGGAAATTTACTGAAATAGTAGACTGAGGATAATTCAATGGATCTTTAATACCATTTTTATTAAGATGAGTTTTAACGGCGTGGTATGTACTTATAGTAAGCAATTTGTTTTATCCCGGGCTTAGTATGATTTTATTGCAAATAGCTCAATTTTAAAGTTACTTCCCTACCTCACATGATCATTTATTGGATTTCTCTGTGATAACCCTGTGTTGGTTTTACAAAAATGACTTTTGCTGCTCCTATTTCGCAAGCAGATACAAGGAGGTCCCGGAGGCAGAAGGATCAGGGATAAGTAGGATATGCTTGCGGGAGTGGGAGTTGGGGTTGTGGAAGTAGAACACGCTTCCCTCCATCTTCGTAAATCTGTGGCTCTTTGCCAGATACATTTTATGTGAGACAAAATGGACTAAGTTCAAGTCATGTTATGAAAATTTTAGAATAAGATAACAGCATCAATTAATTCTTAACATGATTTTATCATTCCGAATATATCAAAACAGGAATGAAACTTATTCTTTCTTCATATTATTAAAATTGATTATGCTAATTGATCTGATTAACTACATGGCAACTGAAGATGTATTAACTGTAATTATTAACTATATGGTGATTAATAAATAGTGGTTCTTATAGTCATGTATTAGAGAATATTTAATATTATAAATATGGATATTTTGAAAAGAATTATATTTTACTTCAAACTGTTTCGAATTCTCTATCTTTTTTTAAAATAAATTATATTGTGTAAGAAGAAATAATAAAGCATCCAGTTATATGTAATACAAATTACATTATGATATTAAATTTTATTTTCAAACTAATTATCACTCAATTTGTCTTAAACAAAAGACAAAAAAATTATTTTCTATATAAAAATTAAAGGAAAATGTTTACTATTTTTACATTGTTTATTGGAAATTATTTAAAATGTAAATATATCCATATTTTTATAATAAACTGATATACTATTATGTATTTTATGGTTAAATATTATTTTTAAAATGGATAATTAATTTTTTGATTTAATTTAAAATTAAAGCAATAAATTTCCTTGCAATTTATTACATAATCATATCCTTCTATTACATCAAAAAATGCAAAATGGTGCACTTTTCTAAGAATTTTGCTCAAATTTATAGGGAAATTGTTTAAATTGAATAAAAATTTTATTAAATTTTAATACGATTTTTCATGTTTAAGAGACATTTCGTGAGATTTTGAAAATTTTATATTTTACAAATTTAAAATTTCATGCATCTGTAAGAAAATTACTCTTGGGATATATAAATAATTTATTTAAACATGAAACACCCAATTAATTACACCTCTGTCCCATTCCTGAAACAACATCAATTGTAGCAAATTAAACTTTATTTTATATTAACGTAATTTCACTGTTACTGAAGCTAAAATACATACTACTGTATATATGTAGTTAGTAAGATAGTATAGAAGATAGTGAAATAAAGAAAACACTATAATTTAATAATTATATATTAAATTAATAGTTATATAAAAAGAAAGAAAAGATGATTTAAATATAATCGTTAGAAATTATTTTTTTATTAATATTTCAAATATAAGTTTTAACAAAAATGAATGAGCAACATTAATAAGTTCATAGTTAGGTTTCAAGTTTATATTAAATTATGAAGATTTTTTCATCAAATATTCATCATAATATTCTACTAGTATGGAGATATTTTTATAAATCCCAAACACAAAATATTTTATAAAAAAAGATGGAAATATCATAATTTTTGTCTTTGATATTTTCTAATCAAAATAAATTTTTCCAGTTTTTTTGTGATATAAAAATGAGTTCTTTCACGTTTCTTAACTTATACCATTTTTCCTTTGAAATGCATCAAATGGGCACCACTCGATGCTGAAAATCCAGACGATACAAGGCGCCAACAGTTCAATCCCTCTAGTGTGCGGATACATTCAGAGGCCCATGTATTTATGCTAACGTCTTCTTTCCTAACCCTCCCTCCCCAAGAATACATTTCCTCCCCTCCATACCCCTGTAAAGTCAGATAGGCCTTCTTTTTGAGTTCTTTGGATTTAGAAAGCCCATCGAACTCTGGATTCTTCGTCTCTAGGGGTCAATTGTAAATTGTGGGCAACTTACAAAAAGTGTTATCTGTGAAGTTTGATGGAAAGGTATAGAACCAACACGTTTGAAGAAAGTTTTCCTCTGCTGTTTTTGGTTTTTCTATTGTGATACTAATGAAAGGATATGGCTTTTTGTATGGAACGTCTTATATACCTTAGCTGGGCTATTTTCTAGTTTGATCCCAACTGTAGCATAACAACAGTTAAGAGTTGTGAGACGATTTTGATTATTTCCTAACGATATTATTTCCTAACGATCCTAACGATCAGGGATTTTTTCCTAACGATATAGTTTCAGTTAAACTTTATCATTAACACTTTTATAAGGAATATTCTTATAATTTCACTTTATTGTAATTGTATTTGTTAATCTTCAAAAATATATTATGTAAATATATTTCATATTACTTACATCATATAAATGAGTTTTAGGAAATACATTTAAAAAATAAATTAAAATTAATGAATTCAGAAAAATTTATAGAATTGGATTTTTATTTTTTCCCATTTAAATTAGTAAAAAAATTAATTTAACTTTCATTTCCATATGAGAAATATTAAACTTTGTTGATTTACTAGATTATTAATGTTTATTTTAAAAAAATGCGTATTTTTATATATGAATATATTTTTTCAGATATTAAATTATTGAATGTGATATCCAAAAATGTGAATAAAATACCAGTACATACAAATATAGTTTCAAATATAGTTTCCAATACTTTTTTATGCACTTGAATAATGTGTTCATTAAACAAATGTAAAATTTTAAAATTCATTTTATTTTACTAATGAATTTCATTCAATTTTAATTTGTTTATAAACTCTTTTTTATTTATTAGCTTTGGTTATGCATTTTTACTCTCTTGAAAATGTTCCTATAGGTAAGGAGTTTGATAAAATAATGAAGTTAATTAGAGAAAGTTATTTATTTGACAATGTAGACTTAGAGGAGTTATAAGTGCAAATTCTGCTTATCAAACAATCTATTTAAGAATATAAGAATTAATATCGCAGATAAATATAACAAATCTAGTTTGATTTCCTTAAAGATATTACCAGCATAAAGAGAAATTATGCAAAGATTGTAAAGTAAAAACCTATATGTGCTATATCATAACTTATATAGGTAACAGTAATAACTAATAAAACAAGCGCATGTTTTGAAGATATGATTTTGTTACTTGCATAACCTTAATTCATTTGAACTGATTTTAAGAGTTTCTTCAATAAAAATATTAAAAACAATATAACGCATGTTAAATTTTAAAAGTTTAATTTTTCTATATTGTATATGAAACACGTTGAAGTGCCTTAAAACAAATAATTCTAATTTTTTCAGAGCAATTTAAAGATGCATTACAAATTTCAAAATTAATTCCTCAAAATGCATTTCAAATGCGTTGTGAAACACATTTTTAACAATTCGTTTAAGGTAAATGTGGTTTGATTTTATATTTGTGTATCATCAGGATATATAATTAATGCTCCTCTGAGGCATTTATTCACCGTGTAAGTGTTATTAATGCATAGTAAACTTGATGGCATGTATATTATGTTGGTCACATTTTTTTTATTTATTTGAGTGGAAACATAATAACTTTTTATATAGAAATATATACTAAATTTAATTTCCTAATTTCAACAAAAAATACATGTTTTAAAAAATCTTATATTTTCAAAAAAGGAAAGAATTTATGTAAACGAATATGGAAATTTTTTCTATGTATATGGAAAAAATCTTAAAGACATAACTTATTAACAGTGATTCATAATTACGTTTATTAACTAAAAAGTTTTAAAAAAATATATTTTATAAATGAAAAAAAATCCAATATATTAATTTATGAAAAAAATTTATAAATCAAATACATTTTTATAAATGAAGTATAATTTGTTCTATAAAAAAGAATCTATAAAAAAGAGCATCCTATTTATAAAATTTAAATATAAAAAGTAATACTAAATGAGTAAGTTTCTTTTATAAATGTGTTACCAAAATAAAACAATAATAATATTGCTACTCTTTATATCACTCAAGAATTTAAGCATCCGTTATTGTCATTCACCACAAAATAAAGTCATTAAAATAGAGATTAAAACAAGAAGAGAGAGGCTTTGCCAACTTGGGTCAGTTTCGGGTCAGTTTAGTTTGGTTAATTTCTCCCTTCATACTCTCCTTTTCCTATGGGAATGACACAGATTAGGTTCTTAAATGAATGAGGGGATTTCGATAAGTGCTGCCTGCTCCCCTCCCATTTCCTTAACCCTACCGAGGAGTATATTTCCTTGTTTTCCAGCGATGTTTATTGATGAATCCGTGAGATTGAACGGAAGAAAGGGGATCGAGGGAAGTACTCCAATTGCTTCTGTATAAACAGGAATTTTACTTTTTGTTTTTGTAGCTCGTTTTTCGGATGAAAACAGATTTTGCTTATTTTTCTTCGTTCTTTTTGTTAAGCACAAAATAGAGAAAACAAAGTAAGCAATCCTAAATTCTCCGGATTTTTTCCAAATATTATTTTAAATATAATATGTTATGTTTCATCAGTTACAACTAGAAGCAAACAATTTTTTGTGGAATATTTTAAGTTATTAAATCTAAATAAGTTATAACATTTTGAAGCTTAATACATTTTAATTATAAACACTTACACTTAGGCAGATGTTCAACCATAGATATGTATATATATAGAGAGATATAATAAAAATAAATATTGATTATCAGAAGCACAAAAGACTCTAAACTTCCAAACAAAATTAGTAAATTCAATTACGCTTAAAAATAATTATGCTATCAAATTATAAATAAAAATAAAGCTATAAAATTTCAACTATTTTCCACAGAATTTTCGTTTAGTCTCTAAAATAGAGTACATTGGACGTAAAATAAATGTTACTAGTAACATAATCATTTTTTCATCGTTTTTGCAAAGTATACAAAATTGGGAATATTATAGTTCAGCGGAATGAAAATATTGAATATAAAAAATACAAAACAGAATAAAAATATAGATAAAAATATAAAAAAACAAAAGATTAATCCTCAATATTATTTGATTCATAAATAATATTTACGGTTCATCTTATATAATAAATGTATTATTTTGAAGTATACGTTGAAGGTTTTAGTAAAATCAGGATGTTTTATTATTTATAAGAAAAAATTGTTCTGAAGAAGAAAAAAAAAGAAATTCTAATTTGAACAATTTCCTTTTTAATAATGTATTTTTAAGTTATTTTTTGAAGAAAATATGCTGAAAATTTATTATATTTCTTTGAGGAAATAAACTTTAATATTATTCTCATATTTGTTTTGAATTTTAATACAATTTGAGGCAATTTATTACTATTTAAATTTAAGTTGTGTTAAACTTACGTATATTTAATACAATTTGAAATATTTTTTTAAATTTAAGATTCAGTTATGTTAAAACTATCAATAATTAACATACGATAAGTTAGGCTTAAATATATAAAGTATAATAAGTAAAATAATTTGGAAATTTAACTTTTATAATTTATTGTTAACTATTGTATAGTTTAGCAAAATTCCTAATTTTTATAAATTCATTAAAACTTTGCCGCTCATCAATATTTTGTCAAAAAAATGTAAAATAAAAAATATTAATTTGAATAGTTTTCTAAAATGATATTTTGATTCCATAATTTTAAATATTTTTATTCATGATTCTCAAAAAATATTTTAAGGACACTACTATGAAATTAAACTAATTCCATAATTTTGATTCCATAATTTTAAATATTTTTATTCATGATTCTCAAAAAATATTTTAAGGACTACTATGAAATTAAACTAATTCCATAATTTTGATTCCATAATTTTAAATATTTTTATTCATGATTCTCAAAAAATATTTTAAGGACTACTATGAAATTAAACTATTTTGTCGTCGATGTTTAATAATATAAAAGAAAAAGAAAAAATCATCATTATACTTTTCTCTGATAGTCACTTGTTACTAAAATGGATAGCACTTTACAAAAAAAATTTAAATAAGATTATTTTTAAAACAATGTTCATTTATTTATGTGAAAGTAATAAAAAAAATTAAAGTTTTGTATAGAAAATTATTTATTAAAAAACAAAGCTAAAAAAACCATGTTATAAGTTTCAAGGCACATTGAATTCATAAATATTTATCAATTACATAAAACAATAAAAATAATAAGGAATTACAAATAGTATTAGGCACTGAAAATGACTAATCTATTGAAATGTGTATTTGCATTGATAAGAAAAATCAAAGAAGTGCATGTTTAAAATATTAAATCACCAAAATCAAAATAACTCATCACTTTTCCAAAGAAAACACCGGCTTTGAAAGGTGTCATTAGAATAATTACGTGTAAAGAATGGATAAAACAGGCGCACATAATAGGGAAACACAATAAAACCACTAGACAAAATGTACTGAAGACACCGAAAGCATTTCACTGAATTGGTTTGCTATTGGCCTTTGTGCTCATGGATCTTCGGACAATTACTCCCACGCTGCCGTCCTACTAATGAGATTGCTACATTACTCTAGAAAGAATTTCCTACCTAAAGTATTTTTGTCCAGTACTAGATTCGTTATTGTTCATTATGATCGTTTCATTCTCAGATCGAGAGAGGATATTTTCTTATTTTAAATGAAATTAGATTATCTTGTGATAGTTATCCATTCATTAAAGCTTCCGATAGTCTTAAAAAAGTTTGCATATATATATATATATATATATATATATATATATATATATTCGCATTTCTTTAGTCTTTTAAGATATTTAAGATATATAAAACTAAATTTCTGTATTAAGATACTGTAAACTTGTTAATGATTTGTGAAGACATAAAAGAAATATAGTAACATTTATTGATATGAATGCAATAAAAATTTAACTTCAATGTTTATATAATTTGTTTTGACTTATTGATTGAAATATTTTAACATTGCAATTAAAATTTTCCACCTTTGCGACTATTTTTCATAGTTTTAAAATTACACATTCTAATATTGCTATGCTCTGAAAATTTAATATTTTGGAAAATTTTAATAAATGGCAGTAAATATTTTCTGAAATAAAATTATTTTATATATTTATTTTATATTATTTATTTTATATAATATAAAGTTTATTAATAGCATATAATTACATATATAAAAGTTTAAATTTATGAAAGAAATTAATAAGATTGGTTAATTGATATAACAGGCTATACAGTAGCTTCTGTTCGCCTAAGTAGTGATTGATTGATTGACAGCGGAAAACGAAAACACATCTCTGAATATGATGAATCATCTATTTTATAATTCCTGATGGTTTAAAACAGAAAATCACTATAAATACAAAAGCTTTCCAAGGCTGCTTTTGCTTTTTAATGGTTATAAAATGTCCCGCATAAGCATTATATTTTTGAATAATAGCATGAGATCTTATTCCATTTTTTAAGCTGAATAAGATCATTAATTTATTTTTAGGTAATATAATTTAAAAATAAATACATCTATTTTTACCCCCTGTAATCTATTATTATTATGCAGTTTTCTTATATGACTTTTAGTTTAGTGTAAAATTTTATTTATTCATTTTATTATTTTATAAAAAATTTCTATTATTCATTTATGAGTGATAGCACCATATATTTTAATATCGTGTAATTCAAGCAATTCTCAACAGCATTCCATAGGAAATTATAATGTGAAAACCAACTTCAGATTCTTACCCGACTTTGCTTTTACCTTAAGTCACATACAGCCTTTGTATGTATCAAATCAAGAAAAAATGCACACACATGCTTTCCAGGGAGGAAAACAGAAGTGAAAAATCAATCTAATACGAACATTTTCGCTTTTTTTTTTGCGAAAATACATTCTTGCTTTCCTCTATTTTAAGATGATATATTTCATGTGTTTTCCCTTCCTTCCGCAATAAATTATTCAAAGATTTTTCTTCCCCACCTGGATGGGTTTATTCCACGTCCCCATTTTCTGATTTTCTTTCTTGACTTTGTGACAGTTGTTTTCTGCACCAAATGCACTGAAGCTGCATTAAAGCATCCCAGCCTTACAGACTTAAAACAAAATGGATAACTCTCTTTATCAGGTCGATAGTCACGCTTCAGCGTGGGCGTCTCGGTATGTATCAGTGAATGTAGGGGCGGCTGACTGTTGCTTGACGTTATGTTTACAAGTTTTCTGCATAGGGAAGTAGTAAATATGAGTTTCGGAAAGGATCAACATAAAATTGATTCGTAAAGAATAGGCATAGTGTTCGATTTTTATCGAAAGTCTCAACTCACTTCCGAAAATAAATTTCTTTTGAAGAGAATAAAATATCGTTACATCTGTATGACTTTTACTTTGAACGATAGTATTTTATGTTAACATATTGCTTTCTAATACATTTAGTTTTAGTTTTTATAGCATATATGGAATAATACAACAGCATTAGCATTTTATAAGGAAATATTCAATACTTTTTAGGTTTTATGTAAATGTTGTTATTAAATGCTAATAAAACCATGTATTTTCATTGCAGTAGTTTATGGAATGAAATAAAAATGTACTTAAATACTAGAGATGCATAGAATGTAGTTTGTTATATATTTAATATCGAATTCCTTTTTCTCTATAAATTTATTAATTGAAAAGAATGAGTTGAAACATTGGAAAATTTGACAAGGGTGTCCCATACCACTTTCTTTACTTTTAGTAAGATATACCTAATCTTTTTGCTTCAAGATGCTTTGTTCTTATTTTGAATAAGATTGAAAGTTTGGCGTTAAATCTATGTAGCTATCTTGTATTATAAGATACAATTATTTACTATTCATGTCATAAAATGTATCATTAAAGTTTTCATTGTTTCTATTTCCTGTACTCGTTTTATGTAAAGGAATATTATTTATTTTGTCTCTATTTAATGTCTTAACTAAATGAATTAACATTAACTTCTTACATCTTATCACATTTAGTTGTTCAGAACATTAATTATTATTTAAAAAGTATGATACATATTGATATGAATTTATAAACCACTAACATGCTAGTATTTATTTATGTAATGAGATAATTATTTATAATGTGATAATATAAACACACAGAATTCAAATTATTATTATTACTTATTAATTACAAATTATAATTTTCACTTCTGTATTTTAAAACATTAATTTGATAAACTGGATCAACAAATTACTTACATCCACATAGAAATTTTTCTTTGTCTTACTAATTCAAATGATCTTTTATTGAGAGATTTAAGTTTTCTCACATGACATTATTTTAATTAAATTATTTCTATATTTTAAAAATGCGTTTATTTCCTTCATGAATTTCAAGTTAATAATATGGTGATATAACTGTAATCATTTTAAACATAACATAGTGATATTGTGTTTAAAATATTTACATTTCGAAGAATAACTAAAATAAGAATGTTTTCATAATTTATTACGTTGAACATTACAGGAAAAAATTGAAATGCATAATAAAATGTTGATGTTTTTAGATATATAATTTAGCAAAATATATTTAATAATTTTGCAAGAAAATCAACGAATTAAATATTAATATTTGAACTTCAACAACAATGAACGAAATAAATTGCCTTCATTTGTGAAATATATTTTGTGTTAAGCATTTTCCCAGATCTATATAGTTTGATCTATACAATCTATATTCGATATCCTTTCATATAAATGGAGGACTCTAATAAATTAATTAAATGCAATTTGTAGAGATCTGTCTAATGTGCTCAATAGTCTTGCATGATATCACTCTCATATAAGTATGAAAGTTAACTGCTCTAAGTGTCCTTGTAGAGTGTTGTACTACACACATATAATCTTTAAAATATGGTTACAAAATATTTCATTTATTGATCTTAGTAAGAAATATAAGATTTATTTAGTCATGTAAATAATTTACATAATATTTCATTTTTCTGGATGCTTGATTTTTGTTTCTATGTTTTAAAACTTGCTTGTACTTTTGAAATATTAATGAAAATAAATTGACAACTGATTTCAAGTATGTTCATTCAATTATTAAATCACATAATTCAAATTGTTAAATAACATAATTAAAATTTTTAAATAAAGCTAATAAAGCATGTCCTTTATATGGTAAAGTGCTAAAAACGGCTGCTTTTTGTTTCTGGGTTGAAATCTAATAAAAGCTTGGTAATAAATACATAAAAAAAGTTTCAATACAGGTAAAAAAGTACAGGTAGTTTCAATACAGGTAGTTTTTGAAAATAATGAAAGAAATTTAATGATAGAATTCTAAATATTCATCACTGTTTTAATTTCATTGATGTCAATGTTTTATTTTGACTCTTCAAACTAAGAATAGAGGAGACAGAGGTAAGTCAAGGGGAAGTTGTTTTATTTTCTAAATTTCCCTTAATATTGTTTTCCCAAAATATTCTACATAACAGAATGAATTTATTAAAATATAAGTTAAAATATGAGCAGTTTTAAATTACTGTAATTTTTTATAGAAAAGAAAACATGCACATGTTTGTGTGTATTTTTGTAAATGAAAAATTGCTACAAATGATGTTGTGTAAAATATGGCAAATTCACGCAAAAAAAAAGTTGAATTGAGAGAGAGAATTTTTTGCAGAAAAAATGAAATATGAATCCTGCAAATATTATTAATGTAAAATATGAAGTAGATTACGAAAGTCACTTTAATAATATTTTTTACTTATTACAAATTCAATTATTATTGGATAAGTATATTTATTGGTGTTCACTAGGTTCCCTTAATGCGAACGAATATTACTATGTTTCAAAGAAATAACCTAAATATAAATCTAGATGCAAAAATCAACAGAATGCATTCTCAACTAAAATTCCTAAAAAGAAATTTTCCAGAACATTTGAAATTTCTTGGATTTCTTTTCACATGCTAACGAAAAACACATTTTAATGCAAGTTCCATGTAAAACGTTGGCAGAGATTTTTGAAAGTGTGTGAGTTTATTGAGAATTAAAATACATTGCTTACTGAACTTAGAATTTTAATTATTTATAATAATATAAAAATAAGAATTATAAATTTAATAGAAAAAGTCGTTAGTGCATTTCTGAGACAAAGCTCCATATAGTTGAAATACTTATTTTTTTGTGTTCTGTTAGTAATCATAAGAAGAATTTTTTTATGCTTTTAAAATTAAACCTGTGGCTATTAAGTTGTACCCAAGTTGCTATACAAATATTTTTCCTAAACACTAAATATTTTTAATAGGTTCTACATTTTACAAAGAAATAAATAAGCACTTTTATTCGATAAAATATTCCGAATCAGAAGTTTAACTTTTGAATTTATTTCATATTCCAGTCTGATGAATAATCGCATTATTCTGATTGAAACAACTATTATTACGCGATTTTAACACATCCAAATCAATTGTTTAAGCAGTTACAAAATCTTCTTGTTATCAAGAATTTCAATGTGTCCTTACAAACTGCAGTTTAAATAAGGCTTTAGAGAGCAACTTTGAAATTCCCAGCCTCTCATTCTGTCTGAGTTTCTGTCTTAATCCTCTTTGCGATCCTCAGGAATGAAACAGCGCTCTCTCTCTCTCCACCACTGACAATTGGTATCAGCAAGTTCTCTTTTCACGTCGATTCAGGAGTTAAGGAAGGGATATTTAATGGAGAATTTAAGAGCACAATAGCTTCTGATGGAGGTGAGGTTTTATTAAATTATCTTTGTGCGGAGCTGGTAATTCCGAAGATGAGGCATTTCACGCTAGACAGCGGAAAGGCAGACCGATTCAAGTCGTCTGCCGTCCACGAGAACAACAGTGCAAGTTGTTAGTCACGTCCGCTTAAATGCTTCAACGATCGCATCAGTGCAACAGAAATCTTCGGAAGAGCGAATTGATTTACTGAGTTACAAAGGAATGGCATATTTGGTCACAAGGGAGTTCGTTACAATGGTAATATATCGTTCATATATAAACATAGCATCAAATTTTTTCTTATTTAAAAAATGAAAGAGTAAATTGTTAATAATCAGCTAAAAATAAATTAATAATCGGCAGTTTTTGTTAATATTATTCCTACATCAGTCTTTAGTAATTACTTAAGCTTAATATATTTATTTAGGAATTATTTTCTGAAAATTAATTAATGTTTATTGGTAGTTTTCTATAATATATATACATACATACATATATATAATATATATATAGTTATATAACTGTATATAAATATTTATATGGGATCAATGTAAAATAAATACTCAAACATTTAACTTGTATAAGTTCTATTAATGTTAAATGTAATATATTTTAGGAAAATACTACTAATGTATTGGATTTTTTACTTCTAATAATCATTACTTATGAGAATAATTATCATTCAAAAATAGAAGAAAACAAGAAAAAGTTTCCAAAAATCTCCTTAAATGCAAAATTTGATTAGATTTCTTACAAATTTAAAAATGTACAGTGTATTAAATAATATACATGAGTGCTTTATTTTTCTTGTAAAACAATCAGTACCTGAATTGACTTTTAAAAATATATAACATATATGAAATACTTTTTTGTGTTTAAAAAGAGGAGTAAAATACTTATAATATAGATATGTATTCTGAAACACTTTGTTTTATATACGGAATAAAAACTATAATACGAAAAATTTATTTAAATCTCAATAATATATGATAAAATAACTTTAATGTATGAAAAAGAAATAAACTTTTATTTTAAAATTTTCCTAATTTTGATGCAGTATTTACAGAATTTATTTTGTTATAGTGAATTAAACTTTGATATGTATATAAAATAATATGTTGTTCTCTTTTCTGAACTGTCATAATTACCTTTATTATACTTATTTAATCCATGGTTGTTTTTACACTTAATTTTTAATTTGCAACAATATGATATTTGACTTTTAAAGGCATTAAAACAGTAAGTATTAGATACGATATCAATATTCAATTATCTTTTAGTGATTGTAAATTTGTATTTGATTAAATATTTAAGGGGTATAAATGCAGATTACTTAAATTAATTTAAAGCGAAACTAAAGTTAAAAAATATGAAAAATTCATTGATTTTTATCATCATATAATGTTACTGATACAAATTGTAAAGTGAATAATATAGACTAAATTGTCGGAAAATAAACTGAAAAATGTCTTATATAAAGCAAACAGTAACAAGTTACGTTTTCTAGACCTCAGAGATTGAAAATGGTAGTCTGGGTATACTATAGGTAAATATAATAATAAATGATATTGCAATTTAATAAAGGCAAACACACATATTATATATAAAAAACATTTTCTATAGAAGACTAGAAATTAGTTTTAATTTTTGATTAATAGCTATTTTAAAAATTTGACATTTTTGATTTACACCATAGATAAATCAGAGTTTTATTTAAAAAAAATATTTGATAAGCATAATATAACCTTTGATTTTTTTCCTTTAATATTATTTCAATAATTGTGCCTGCTATTCTTTTTATGTTTTTTATTATTTCTTTTTGCGATAAATTCAAATAAATTACATCATTGTATAAAGTATGTTGAATTATTAATTTTTCAGTTGTTACTTTTTAATCCACAACTTGGTCAAATTGTATGCACTTACAATGATTATTCCATATACAAAAGAAACATGAAGCTTATTGAAATCATATATTCGTTGTTACTCTCAGAAACAAAAATCGAAATGGTTTTCTTTTCTCTTTAAAAAAAAAATCATGAAGAGAAGATCTTACAAATGACAAAATCATAATAACTGAAGTAGAGATTATAATAGGATTTACATTTTAGTTTATTTTAATACGCCGCAGGGAAAAATGATATACCTGAAGCATTGCATGGTAAAAGAAAAATTCTGCTGTTTCTCCTTCAGAAAACACTTCGTAATACAGTGGTTATAACAAAATATATTATTAAGCTTAAGATAAGTGTAAGAAAAGCCTATCACGGTTGCTAAAATTTAATATAGGCGGAAGGAGCATTGACTACTGAGAATGGGGATTTTCTTTTCCACGTGTTAATGTCGAAATACAACCAGTATCATGGAAATATTTAATCAATAGAATGTGAAAGAAATTACTGTACGGTATGCAAGATTTGATAGGCTTCCAATAAATATTCCGGAGTATAAAAATATCTTATGTGATTCATTACAATACCGACCTTGCAAGATAGCATTTAGAAAATTTACGGAAATAAATTAGCTAATGTCCAGCAGCTGCTTATATAACATAACAACATACGGAAAATGCTATCATGTTATTATAACTTTGGTTAAAACTGATAATGCTGCATAGTCTTAGACGACACCTTTGGTGGTCCCAACGACAAATTATATTCATAAGTGGCACATATAATCTTTTCAATTAAATTCCGTTTCTGTGTTTAGCATTTTGCGCTTTGTATCTTTTTATGGAGGTTAAGAGTATATTAATTGTATTCTATGTTAACTTAAGTGCCTGACATTGAATGTCCTACTATGGACAGCCATTAGGCTTACGACAAATACACTTCTGAAGTGGGCCTATTGTAACATAAGCGGATATAGTTGCAGTTATGAATTTTTGAGCAATATGGTTGTGCTTTATCGAATATCTTTCTTCAAGATACTTCTGGGTTACATTTTTTCATGTCAGGCTCTGAATATTCTTTTATTGTTGTTCCAGATTACACAGATGATTTTTAAGATAATTTCTGACCATTTCTTTCCAGATGCTTAGTTTGACAAATTTTGACATAATTCCTATAGTTTGGAATAAGTTCCCTGTTTGAATTATCCAAGTTCAGTTTGATCCCAAGCTTAACGCATAAATTATAGTTTTATATATCAAAGTCAACAATTAGGCTTATTAATTTTGCCATTCTGTGTAAACCGATAAACTACTTGCAAACTTAATATTTTGGTCTTCATGTCACGTGATTTGCATACGATAAATAAATTGCTGGTCATCTAATATATAATAGAGAAAGACTAATTAAAAAATTAATTTGACTGGTAACACGTCATGCAGACATTAAATTAGCTGAGGAAGCAGAACAAATATAATGATTGAAAGTTATTAAACATTATATTGTAACAATCTCTTGTGAAAGAAGATAACTACAACATCAGTTACTGATGTAGCTTATGTATTTTAACTATAACTTCTGCCACATGATTCAGCATAGAACCAAAATCCTTATGATTGTATCCTAAAGTCATTATGGTAGGTGAATAGCCATCAATGCTCATTCTAAATATTAAAATAAAAAACTATCTTAGATTTTGTATCTGAAATCAGTTATTCAGCAAGCATGACTCTCACAATTTCTATTTGTGATTGATTGATAGGAGAATGAGTTCAGTTCAATGTTTAATAAACACTTGGATATTACCTGTCATATATTTCCAAGACTTATTTCATTGGTACGTAGCTAATAGCAAACGTTGAATTCATAGGAAAAACAAGAACTACTACAATTCAGAAGCTATATCTATTCGAACAATTCTTTTTTTCTTCGTCATAAAGTCACGAAGTAAATATCAGGATTTGCATAACTACTCCAATCATTTTATTTATTTGTTTTCATTAGCATTTGTATTTTATAAATGACATTACAGTTCAAAATAAATTTTGTGCAAACTTTAATGATATAAATATTGTATCATAAATATGATTCCTTATCGAAAAATAGCATTGCTTAGAAAATAATGAAATAATGTTTGGTTCTATATTTTTTGGCATATATTTAATCATTGTTTGCATTTCCCTTACAGAATTATTAAGGATTATGTCCTGGAAGATTGTATAGTATTTGTTTAAAATTGAAGCAATTTACAGAAATTTTTAAAATGCAACAACTAATAACATTATTGTGTGAATGAATATTTTTGCATATTTAATAAACAAACATTATTAGTATGATAACAAAAATACTTATACTAATTTATACAGTTATATATGAACAAGTACCTGCTGATTTAATATTAAAATTTTCTTGAATTCAAGAATATATATAAATTAGTTCAAACACATAATAATAAATATATATTAAATAATAATATAAAGTATCAAAATAAAAAGACCAAATGAATTATATACTTTAAACTGCAGAATTTATTAAAACTACCAGATAAGATTTATTATAATATCTCGTATCATAGAAAATATAATATTTGATTTTTATCAATTTATAAATGAATCAGTATGTATTTCAAATACACAAGTTCAATAAAATTAAGGAATTATGGTACAAAATATTATCCACAGAAATTTTACTGAAGTTGTGTACATTATTAAGAACAAAAACAGTGACTGGCTTTTGAAGAAATGATAATAAGGTAAAATAAAATATTAGTCTTAATTAAATATATCATACATTTTAAATTTCTCATAAATATCATATTTTGTCTAATTTTTGGTGGCAAAGCAAATGTCAGAATTTTAGCTTAACATTTTGCGAATAATTCTGAAAATTAATGTTACATTCTCTATCCCATGCATTGGGAAACATTGTTTGGGTTATAGAACTAGGAATACTTAATGCAAATCAGGCATGAAATATAAGAATCCTCAAAATCAAAAATGAGAAGCCTCTTCTATTTGGTTTATTACTTCTCTATTCATCGAGTTCGCAGAAATCCGCGGCTTAGTGAGGAATGTCGTAAGATCATCTTAATCCCTTTCCGTCCATAACGGAGGAAATATCAATCCATTTTAATCAAACTTCATGAAATGCTTATGCAAAGCTTTACATTCAGAAATTTCTCTCCAAGCATAAATTTGATCAGACTATAAATTCTGAACATGTTTATTCATGTTAATAACATTTTCCTTCAGTTAGAGATGAATTTTAAATAGCTATAATTTTTCTTACTACAATATTAAAACATTCTTTTAAATATAGTAATTCAAAGATTAGAATTTGACATGTATTTTTTCAACTTTGAAGATAAAAATGGAAAATTTTTGTTGTATATTACTTATTAATTTTGCATAAAACATTAATTCAATATATATATATATATATATATATATATATATATATATATATATATATATATATATATATATATATATATATATATATAAACTTAATCTACAAATTTCGGGTAGGTAAATAATTTATTTTGTAAAATTAAAGGGTATTATGCATTTTATTTCCCTTCAAATAGATTTCTAACAAAATAATAAACACAGTGTAATAACATGCCTCCTTTTAAAACAGTTTTTTTTTACATTTTTAAGCACTTTTGAATAAAAGCTAACATATGAATGTATTTTTATGGTGTGTGAAGGTATTTAACAATTCTTGTAAACAAATTTTTTTATCTGGATTCAATATTAAATAAGAGTTGTAATGAAACTCATTTAAGATTGTTTATGTTTGATACTTATAAACTTGAAATGCATTTAAAATGCAAAATTTAGTTTCATTTGACTTTCTAGTTACGATTAAAAATTTGCTTTTTAACATCAGAAATAATAGTGACTCTAACTATCTTCTTAACTGTATTGAAATAGTTAGTTGAACTAAAAAAGTCTTGTAAGTAAATAAAGGTTAGAGTTTTAACCACTTTTTATCACTTTAAAGTGATAATAAATAAACCAGAACCCATGAATACAAATTCATTGTACTTGTGACATTAAGGAATAAGATTCAAAATGAAATTTGATTTTTTTCTCTTACTCTTTCAAGTATATCGTTTTTATAACCAAAAACCTTTCGTTAAAAATAATTTAGGATTTTTTAACTTAATTGATAACATTTCCTGTCATTTTAAATTTTAAAATAATTGACTTACTTACTAGCATACAATATACATTACGTATTATCTTAAGAAAAATGATTGAATTTTCCAAGTAAATAAATTAAAAGATTCAATTATTTAATCCTTGCTAAATATCTAACAATTTATTTACAGAAAAACAAGTGACGAAAGTGATTTTAATTAATATGAGCAAAAATGAAAAAATGTAATATCGAAAGATATTAATTAGTATAAATAAAATATATTAATTTTTCAGTGTTTTTTGGCATTAAAGATTTGCGTACTTTTCACACAAGTTTAAATTTATAAGAAAGTAATTTACAAACACCAATCAGTAAGTTAGTAACTCTTCATTCGATTGACTACTATTTTTTGTTCTATTTTTATTAATTGAGATCACTGAAAATTAAGTAGCAATTTTACTTTTCAATGAATATTTTATACTAAAATTACACTCAAAATCTCAATGTCTCACAATTACGTATATAAATGAATGCATTTCGTAAATGCACAGTTTTCACACACTTCTTTAAAAATTAATTATCGCTGTGAATTAACTCAAATAGTACAAAGAAATAAAGTACGTTATTTTATTTACATAAATAAGCATTACTTTAATGTGAATACTTCTTTTTTTATAACAGTAATTTAAAAATAACGTATATTTTAAAAAAAGAATGATTCTTTTTACATATAAAATATCTGGCTTCTTTGAAATGATAACGAACAAATCAATTATTTTCTAGCAAGCATGACTTCACTTAAATGTCATCGGAAACAACAATTTCTTTCCAGTACACCTTATTTGAAAGAAATGCAATCTCTGTTTTTAGTGTTTAACTGTTAAAAGTGAAAAAAATGGATTTTTGAGATAAAGAATGCTATGATAAGAATTCGAACATAGTGATATTGATTTATAAATCTACATTGTGAGGAAGAAATTGAAACTGAAGGGTAAATCTTCTGCATTTATCTGTCATTACAATGCTTTTCTATTGACCAGCACCCTTGCCAACAAAGGGACTTTTCTGCCCCTCCATAATTCCGTCAGAAATGTTGCCGTTTCGTCTGGACAAATGTGGCAAGATTCCAGACTGGCTTCTCAATTTGAGGTTATTCACCTAAAGACATTTGTTTAGGTTATCACAAAGACAATGCAAAAAAAAAAAAAAAAACGAATCTTTGTTGATTATTTATTTTATTAAAAATAAAGTTTGATTAATTAGTATGAAAATATATGACTACATATTAACTCGATATGTCAGAATACAATGCTTAGGAAAGAAGATCATTTTCAAGAACATAATTTCCTGTGAAAAACATAATTTACTTTTGTGGTTACTGCTTTAGGGCTTTCTTAAATCTGGGAACCAAATATAATGAACATGATTTTCATTTATTTGGTTATTACAGATATGTCTGAAAAAATGTTTTGAAGAAACTTATTTTATAAAATTATTTAAAAATCACTTTTTGCATCAGTAAATATTCCGATTAAAACTTCTTATTTAGTTTTGTGTTTTATATGAGAACAAGGATAACAGGATTATTTTATTAGAGTTCAGATGTTTTCAATAAAATAATAATTAATGTACCATGATTTTTTATTTTCTGATAAATCTTTATTATTTCAGCATGATTGCAAAAATTTAACTTGTGTGCTATAAATTAATGAATAAAAGTTTTATCACTGTTTTCATATAGTTCATTTGAAACGAACTGAAGACTATTAATTAATATGAATTGTAGTGTCTATTATCATTTGCATATTTTTAAACAGATTTAGTATATTTCTACATTTATTTATTTATTTATTATTTTAAAATTATATGCATTTATTAATATTATTATATATATATATATATATATATATATATATATATATATATATATATATATATATATATATATATATATATATATATATATATATATATATATAATTATATTAGCAGTTCATTCGAAGTCATATTAGTCATTGTTATTAATTTTCCGATACTTTCTATCAAAAATGAAGCAAATGTTTTTCTTAGACTCTTGTAACAAATTACTTACTTTATGTAAATTGTAAATGAGGTGTTTTTCAGTGATAATTATTTCAATTTTCTCTTGTGTGTTTTTATAATAATAAGCGTTGTTTTCATTACATATTAGCACAATGAAGTTTAAAAAAAATAATAACAAAAATTTGCATGAAAATACATGTATCCTTATTAATTAATGAATATTCTAGATGCCAAATAAATTTTGATTTGAAAAGAAAAATTCGCAGATTTTAAATTTATAAAATGTTTGATAACAGTAACTTACAAATTTAAAATCTTCTCCAATGTTCCAGAAATACATTTTATTGCTCTTCATATTGAAAGTTGTATAAAATATAAATGGTGTTTTTTGCACTTACTATTATACTTATTTTACATTCATATGTTAGGTGTTATTTTACACCTTTTTGATAATTTACGAAGTTTATATTAATTGCATTCTTTGAACGAAAAAGGTGTCAAATGCGTATTTTTGGTGATTTTATTTTCAATATATATTTCTAGGAATGTTATCTAAGTTTTATTAGAAACTTAATGAAAGATAACAACCATTTATTTGATTTTGTTATTTGTTCCTGAAGCTATCCATTTTTATTAGTACTATTTCTTTTAAGAAACTATATATTTTCCTTTCTAACTCTTTCCCTATTGTTTTCTGCAGACTGTATTGCTTTCTTAACTATTTTCTTATGATGAGTATAACTTCGTTTTTTTCTGATGAACGCATCAATTGAACTTTTTTTTAGAAATGCTATATGATATATAAAGAGAACTACCTCAAAAATATTGATATCAAAATGAAAGAATCAAGCAGATATTCTGGCTCTATCTTTTAACGTTATTCATTAAAATTGAAGCTGTATATGAAAAAATTTAAAAGAATACAATTTTTCATGAGTAATTTTGTTATAATTTCTCTATTTACTTAGAAAATATAACTGTTTAAAACTTAGTAACTTAATCAATTTAGTCTTAGACATCAATGTCAATAGATCAGGAGAAAAAATGCAAGCTTCAGTGTTTTTTTAATTTTTTTTCATTTCAAGATATTTAATTAAAAAGAAAGAACATATGAATATCTTAATAAGTTTCATAATTTTTTAAAATAAAGTCACTAAAGACAAAGCTTCTCATAAATAATTTTCTGTATAGTTCATAACATGTAGACATAAATAACTTACAAAACTAAAAGCAATAGAAATATCTTATATTGCACTAATTTTAAATGATACTTATAGATTCAATTTCAATTATTTTTGTATTTTTTGAATAATACAATTGTTTCTTAATTAAATAAAATTCTAGCATTATATATTTTAAAATATGTGAGTATTTATAAATGATAATGCAAATGTCAAAACAAAAAATTAATTATTTTAATTTTCATAAAAGAATAATATTAATACAAATATTGAGCAATAGTTATTAAAATTTTGTAAAATATATGTAGCTCATATGCTATATGAAAATATTTAAAATACTTTTTTTGAATATTTGTTAATTATAATTTTTAAAAAATACAGATTCTTAATTTTACTAAATATTCATATTATAGCATTAAAATTTTTAAAGAAACACTTTAAAAAGTTCAGATCATCATTAATGCAAATTAAATACAAAATATGAATTTCATTCGATCTTATATATCTTGTCACATTAATGGGACGAAGAAAATTGTCCATGTTTTTTTATTTCTTTTTAAAAATCGAATCAACATCAAAGTTATTTTAAAGTATTTAATCACTTTCAAATGGTCATTTAAGCGTTAATAAAAAATACTGATTTTATGTTTAGAAAAAAGATATGTTTATTCATGCAAAAATCTTAAGTTGCTATTTTTTAAAATATAATCTGACTTGAAAAATGCACAAGTTGTTTTTAATACAAGATGAATAATTCATAAAAATATGTCATTTTTTTATCTATAAGTTAATCTTTTGAAACGAAAATTTTCATAGAAAAGAAAAAGAAAGAGTTCGAGACATAAAATTTTCTACTTCGAAATTTTATTTATTTTATTTTTTGTATCTCTTAAGAGAAAGACAACGATTAAGGTGTAATATTGAGAACACTTCTCATTACTTTTATTTATTCAAATATTTGATTTTTTAAAAAAATTTAGAAGTTTTTTCTCGTATAGTGTCTTTGGAATTTTAGAACGATAACTGGATTTGTTTGGAATTAAAAATTCATTAGGAGTGTCATTTGCCATTTGGGAGAAAAATTGATGGGTGTAAAACTATAAATTAAAATTGTGCTAGAAACAAAATGTGATAAGAAATTTCTTTTAAACATCGAACAGATTGGAATTACTTGCGTAATTAAAATACCATGTCTTCACTGTTGATAAGTTTTTATTTAAATAATGTCTAAAAGTATTAAAAGAGATCTTACATTCTGTACTCAACATTGTTTTATTATTTTTTCTGCTTCTTCTACAATACTGAATAAATTTGTTTCTATTTGTTCAGTTACAAAACTGAATATATATATATATATATATATATATATATATATATATATATATATATATATATATATATATATATATATATATATATATATATAGATAGATAGATAGATAGATAGATAGATATTTAAATATTTAACAGTTATTTACGTTATATTTTACTGAATTTGTTTTATATTTGAAAAATACTTTTTTTAATTTCTCTAACTTAACATTAGCATCTATAGTTTGAGTATAGTTACTAAATACTTTATTTGATTAAGAAAATTGATAATATTTACAGTGTTTTATTTATAAACAAACTCATTCTAATCTTTATATTATACAGGGCAAAGAAAAAATGTTGGAGCTGAAAAATAAAAGTTTCATTATAAATCATTAAGAAATAAATTAAAAATATACATTCTATACATGTGTATACATATACATATATTACATATTAAATTTAGTTGAAATATACCTTTTAGTATATAATGAATTACTGCATTTTTCATATAAATTTGTATACTTAAAAGTAATATCCTAATTTATAAATAAGAAAATAAGAGCATGCTCTTTTAAGGAAAAATGTATATTTCTTAGTATTTAATTATAACATATTGGCACCCCAAGAAAAAGAAAATTTAGTAAAAATATTCTAGTGTTAAAATATAAGGGGAAATCAATAATATAATAGTTTAAAGCGCAATGTTTAAATTAATCTATATATTGCAATTCAGATATCAATAACCTAATAAGTATTTCATACGAAATCAATCCTTTTAAATAAAATGTGAGAAGATAAATATATCTTTACAGAAGTCAAATTTATCCTCTCCTTATATAAAAAATTTAAATTGCTTATAAAATTAATATTTTTTCCATTTTTTAAAACAAACTTATGCTAATAGCTACAAAAATAACTGTTTAAAAGTGTACAAACAACTTAAAAATGTTACAACTTTCTCAGAATATGTTAACTTTGAGATATTCATCAAATTGTAGTAAAATATTACGATTCTTCAGCAATAAAAAATCAAATAAGTAAAAAATTGGTAAATGTTTCTGAAATATTCAAATATAATGTTTCTCAAATTCAATTTAAAAAGCAAACAAAAGAAATTTCATTTTGCTAAGAGAATAAAAATACATTTTTACAACAAATCATTGATTTATATTTTCTGAAAGGGTATTAATATGCAAATGAAAAATAACTTTGTGTAATTTACTAATTTCATGGTTAATTAACTTCTTTTTCAGTTTAATGAAACTAAAATCTATATTATTCTTTCAAATTTAACGAATTGACGAACAATTAATTATTTTTTTCATATTATTTAAAATAAATATAATAATTTTTGCAAAATTTCAATAAACCCATACAACCTGAGACATTGTATCTACTTGCTGCTGTTAAATACACCTAGGTTGTTATTAGTGTAAATTATTTCAATATTAATTCAACTAAAATTTATAAAATCATAAATAATTTGATTTATGATTCTTCTTAAAATATTAAATGAGGAAATAATATTCATAAATTGTGAGCTTTAAATAATATAAATTAAAAAAAATAGACAAAGATATTTGGTTTCATCATTTTGCATGAATGAAAAATATTTAAATAATATTCATGAAAAATACAGTATAACCAACAGAGAATTTCAAAGTACGAAATTTCAATTTCAATTCATTTAAGGAAAGCAGAAATTTTCCTTAAATTTATCATTTTTGACAAATGATCCTTTCACATTTATAGATCCGATGGAAAACATAATATTGCTAAAAATAAATAATAATATATATATACTCGAGTTTTGCATCAATTTAAATGAATGATTGATTAATACATTGATCTAAGTTTTCCCAAAAGAGAAAATATTTTGTGACTCAAAATATAGTCGACTAACGGCAAATAATGCACAAAATTATGTATGCAACTGAGTTAATTGAAAGAACAATTTAACTTTTCAGCAACTAATATTAGTAACATTTTGCTATGATGTATACAAGTATGTTCTTACTAGCACATATATTTAGTTAATTGGTATTTTGTGGTCTCTCATTGATTCACAAAAACACAACCTTTCAGTCGATGAGTAGCAATATAAATATTAATTATAAATCTATATTTTAAGGAATAAAGACCAAAGTATAGACATAAAATATAACATTAGTGGATTAAAAATTATTTTAAATTGAAAAATATATTTTTAAAAGTTAATCTTTTTAGGAGCCAGTTTTATTTTCATGTATTTGCAGCTTAATAGTATAATATTTTTTTTATCATTTCTGATTGTTTTTATCCATTATTAAAGTAAAAATGTTGCTACGGTTTTAAAATTTTATAAACACTATTTTTCCCACCTGCAAGTTTTCTCTTTTTACTTTTGCAATCAAGGTAAAACTTTCAATTCTGAATTTACAAATATACGTAATTCAACCCTAGTATTTACAAATTCAAAATAATGGAGTATCGTGGAAAATAAATACACTTTACAAAAACATTTTAAAGATGTTACATTCAATATTACAAATTTTCCTCATGAGGAGTAAATTAAATCGAATACTTTAATATTTGTGTGGTAAGTGTTGTACAAAATTTAAGCTTTTTATATCCAGTAAAATGAAAACATTTAAATAATTTTATTTTATTTATGTTTAGATAGAGTTAATTGGTTTCGATCATTGAAACTATTAATAGATTAACATAAATTGCACACCTTATCTATTTTATAAGTCTTGATATTCTATGACACTTATAATCAATGTTTTTAATGATTGTTAATTAATTGGAAATTTTACAGTAATGCACAATTAGCTTACATCATTATATTGATAATATTTGAATTATTGGATTAATTCAAAGCGGGAGAGAAAAACGCATTTGAATGTTGAAAATGGTAAACTGTTTACAAGTAAAGCAGCAACCATACTTAGTACATTTGAATCTCTGATATTTACTTATTACGAAAATATTAATAAATTTTTTAATTAATCATATATTCAAATATTTCTCAGTTAAATATATAAAGAGTTTAACTTACATTTTTTTTAAAAAGTATTCTCTTCAAAAATCAAATGTTGAGCAAGATTGATATTACTCATTTATCGATGTATTGCTTTCATTTTTGACTAACAGTTGGCCGTATTCCAAGAAATTCGAAAGAGATCAAATATGAGTGCTTAAGAAAATAAGCGTCTCAATATCGCCGACATAAATCACATAAATCTGCAAACTGAAATGTTTTCAGCGTCACTAGCGCGTACTATAAAGTGAGCAATTTTTTTTTCTTTTCGAGCGCAATGGGCATACCGAGATGGCAAGAGAAACATCAAAAACGGCTTCTCAAATGGAGCATCATTTCATCTCCTCGAGTACAGGGAGTAATTTAGTGTAAAATGGCTAACCTCTCGCTTTTATTCGAATGGAAAATGCACACATATCAAATTAATGCGCGACTTCAATCCAAAAGGAATGATACCGCAAAAGAAGTAATTATGATTTTTAGAGTCAGTTTGGTGATTCCTGATAGCTTTTAGATATTTTTTAAATTTAAAAGTAATCAAATATATTTTACATCAGAAGCAAAGTTAACGATTTTGAGATTTTGATGCAATGAGGAGGCCATTGGTAAAAGAAATTTTTGTTCTTAAAAAATCTTGAAATACAACAATCGGAGAAGTTAGCTTATACAAATTTCTTTCAGCAGAGTGGCTAAACTTAAGGATTTGATTTTATAGTTGTATAATAAGTTCTATAACGTAAAATTGATAATAAAAATATTGAAGCATAGTAAAATTTATTAAATAAAATTTTCGAATAAGAATTTTGTGTATATCTTTCGAGGTCAAGACATACATAACTCTTTTTCCATAAATTAGCAAAATGTCTTTAAAAGATAGAAAATAAAAAAAATAAATAGTACTGTCATAAAAGTTCATTGAAGTTAGTAAGTCATGTAAATTTCTCCCAACCAAAGCAGCAAAGCATAATCAAATGCCTCATAGTTTACGACAATTGTTAAGCGGCACAAGGTATGAAAGATAAGGAGAAATGATACTTATTGTAAAAAATTAGGATTTATTTTTAGATGACGCTAATATATATATATATATATATATATATATATATATATATATATATATATATATATATATATATATATATATATATATATATATATATATATATATAAATTTCTGTTGTTGGTGTTGTAATGCGCCAGCTAGACTGGCACTATAGGGAACGTTACTCCACATATGCAACTGAACCATATTTTGGTGTGGAGTCCGACTTCCAGAGCACACATAAGCCATAGATACCCGTTTATATTTTAGACAACCATTCGCAATCCATTCATACAAGGAAAAAACAAAGACAGGAGAGATAGAGAGAGAAAGTAGATACATGCTCGAACCGGGACTTGAACCTAGGACCTCCTTGGCAGTCAGACACTCTAATCACAAGATAAGTTGGTCAGCATGTATATAAATATATATGTTCGTATGTATGTATGTATGTTTGTATCAAAAACTATTACCAAACGCTTCATAGCTTTTCAGTTTTTAAGATACACAAAAAAATAAATTATTGACAGAAATGACAAAAATTATCTAGCTTATAATATAGATTACTTTTTAACTAACTAAAAAATACAACTTAATTAAAAATAAATTTTTTTAATCAACTCAAATGAAAATAATAAAAAGTAAATTTGTAAAATGAAGTTAAAATCGTAAAGCGAAGTAAAAAAATTACTCCTTCACATTAAAAAAACAGAATAGATTCACTGATTCTTTCTCTTATGCGAGAAATGTGCATTCAAATAATGGGCTTCAGTCAAATTCGCATTTGTAAGCAAATAGTATTTACCAATTTTACATTTAACCCCATTTCAATTAATTGGAGTGCATATATGTTTATTTGAAAATTCAATATGGAATTTGGCAAGTGTTTTGAAGGGTGCTTTACGTATTTAGGTCAACCGTCATCGTCCATAAAATTATGACATTTTCCTTCACCAAGTCAGCCTTTCACTTTCTGCCATCTAATGTATGAAATCCCTCTCGCTGATTGCACTACTTAAATTTTAATGGAACATTTCAATAGATCAAATCATTCGCCATCATGCAATGCATTGGCAAATCACTTTATTTGAGTGTTTCGCTGAAAGTTTCGATTCGCGTCTAATCGAAACATCAAGTGCTATCTCTGCAAATTTAATGGCTCATTTCTTCCGCTCCTGCTATGATTTATCCATTATCAGCTAATATATAGCAAGGGCTACGAAATGGTTTCTGCTAATTCTCCTACTTTGATGTAGCCAAGCCAGCCAACAAGCTCTTAATATGGTCACTACTGGAGACAGAGAGCCACTTCGCGTTTAAAGACATCACTCGTAAAGGAAATGTTTGCCTCGTTAATTTTGATATTAGGGAAGTCGTAATGGCTCCATGGGTATGTTTGCAGAAAGAGGATGTTTGTTTGGAAAACTGCGTTGTTTGTTCAATTTTGTCTGGATTGAAGAGCGTATTGGGGGAGGGGAAATTGTTGCTGAAGGCAAACTGTGGTAGAATCTGAGGCCTAAACATTAAGTTAGTAGTCTGCCACTATTTAATGTTCATTTGTTTGAAATGAGAACTTTCAGCTAAAACACAAATTGGGCGGTTGTTTCTTCAAGATGATAATTTAAATGTATTTATCTCACATAATGTTTCCTATCTTGCATAAAATGATGTGATTGATTTTCGATCATCCAAGATATTTTATCCATGCTTAATTTGATAAAAATGAGTATTTGTATTATTAAAGAGCATTGAAAAATGTCTTAGGATAATTAAGGGCTCTTAAAATTTCTGAACGTAATATTTCAATGAATTTCATTTTTAACGTTAATGAAACAAACGTTATCTACATGAAAACCAAAATGTTAACAAATTTTAATATTATAAAATAAAGCGCAAGCAGTTTGAAATTTGTAGCAGTAAGAAGCACAGAATTTGTGCAAATGTGTAGCCTAATATTTAAAATTTGCAAATATTAATTTGTTTTTCTTTTAACCTTTAATTCAAATTGGGATTTAATTAAATAATTATTTATTGTGTTATAGAAAGATTGTTACAAGATATATTTGTTAAAATTAAAATTAAACAACTGTTAGTTGGTTTAGTAAGAAATTATTTTATTACATAAGCAAATTCTTTTATTTTGCTTAACGCATAAGAATAACAATATTTATCGGTAAAATATTTAAGTTATTTTGTACTGAAAATTCATAAATCAATTTTGAACGTCTTTCATGGGTCATTGTGGATGCTTTAAATATTATTTTCAAAATTATGATAAAATAAATAAAATAATTCAAAATTATGATTCAAAATTATGTCGAAAAGTTAGATTGTTTAAGTAAATGCTTTAATATATTTTACCAAATGGAATACGTATTTAAGAATTTTTGAAAAATGTAACAATCAGTGAAACTTGTGAATAAATCATTACTATACATTTATATCTTCCATAGATATCATTGTAAATTATTTCTGTCACAAAACTGTAAATAATATGGCATTTGTTTTCAAGATAAAATCTTAGCAATATCGAATTCCCTTAATTTACGGTAACTTCATGTCAGAATGTTTGCCGTAAAATTTATCTGTAATTCGATAAACTTCGTAATAGTTTTTTGGTAATTCATTTTCTCGATATTACTCTTACTTAATAATCTGACTAAAAATGATGCTTATGATAGTTATTTTAACATATATATACTCACAAAACTTTCTAAAGTTATGAAAAAACAATCTTTTGAGGTTTGATATTAAAAAACAAGCGATTTCCAAGGCTTCAAAATATTTTAGATTGAAAATTTTGTTATAATCTATATTTGTAAATTTACAAATTTTCTTAATTTGAAATTTTATTACATTATTCAGCATAAAAAAGTTAAATTATCTTTAATTAAATAATGTGTAACATGTTAGTATTTAAAAAATTTAAATGTATATTTATTTAAAGATTTAAAGTAAGAGTTATTAAAATAAGATACATTATTTAGATTAGTTTTATAGCTTTATTTATTTTAACACTGAATTTCAGCACACATAATAATTAGTAAAATATGTTTGGATGCAAATTATTAATTTTAGAGAGTCTAAATTCAACAAAATTAACAGTGATATTTTAGCATTATGTAATTCCTATTTTGTTTTTTGATACTACTGTAGATAAATTAAAACCTGTTTCTTAATAATTTTTAATTATTCTTCAAAATAATTAATCAAATTACATTTCTAAAGGGACTGTCATTTCAAAAATGAATGTAGAGATCATCTTTATTATTTTTTTGAAAATAATAAAGATTTAAAGTGGATATTTTGCCTGGATTTCACTTATCAAATTCATTTTGAAATATTGTTATTGAGTTGGCTATTAGTAACTGATTTATTCAGAAGAGAATTATAACAGCTGATGAAAATAAAAACAAATTTCATATTTACCAGTGGCTGGAGTTATCTGATTATTAAATTATGGAAATCTCTAATAATGTTCAAGGAGAAAAACATTATTAGAACTAGTTATAACAAACTCGATTAAATTATAAAGATATGTTCGATTTTTGGGCATTATAATGATGAAAATAAATACAGTTTCAGTAATTTTGTTAAAAAAAAAGTATAGTAAATTTATATATGTATTTCTCTCAGAGGATTATTATACCGATAAAATCATTTATTTAGATTCATATTCAAAAATATTTACTTTTCATCCAGCTATTTTAGGAAGCGGTTTTGGAAAAAAAAAAGCTACTTGAAGTATAAAAATTAGAAATAGAAATTTTATTCATAGTAATCATGGACAATTTTAATTATTCATAGTTATCATGGAAAATTTTAAAAATAAATAAATAATGAGAGTAGAATAGTTCTGGAAAATAATCTTATACATTGTGATATAGGTTCATTTTAAAATTCTATCCTTCAGGTCTGATTGTTCATGCCATAATCATATATATATATATATATATATATATATATATATATATATATATATATATATATATATATATATATATATATATATATATATATATATATATATATATATATATATATATATATATATATATATATATATATATATATAGCACTTGAAAAATAGTGAATTCCTTTTTATATTAGAAAAATAAATTAGATTAAACCCCGAAAAAAAAATTCAAAAATTCTTAACTCACTCTTTTCTCTCACTATATTTCTGTTACATAATTATATTATTTCAGGATGAAATGTGATAAAAACCTCTCTTTCAGAAAAGAAAATTCTTCCTGATGCTTATAAGACTGTGAGAATTCAGTTCTTGTTCTGACGAGAATTGAGGCACAATAGAATTCTAGTAACTAGGGAGAAGATTTTGCCGTAGGCAATGTCAGAGACATTGCTAACTTAGCAGAAGCTCGTTGGAGAAAGAATATCATGAAAGAAAAAAATGTACATAATACATACCCTGTTACTGTAACAAGGAAGTCATTATTGGAAAAATGAAAATAGAGAACAACAAGGAATCCTATATCAGACTCAATATTAGTTTCCAGCTGATGTTTTCAACTGTTTTTTGTAGATTAAAATGAAATAGAAGTCTAAAATATGGATTATATGAGTATTATAAGAAAATTCATGGGAAGTGAAAGGTATTTCTATGTATCATGAAACAATTAATTTTTTATTTTTTAAGCATTTATCCACGTTGATTTATGTTGTTACTCTTTTTTTTGTAACAAATATATTTATATTCTAGTATGAATTTAATATATATATATATTTTAATAAAAATTATATCATTTACATGTTTATGTATTTAACCTTTTCTAAAAATAATGTATTATTATAGAAATTAAATTAATATATTGAGTTGTTCGGAAAGCAGCTTCGTTCTTCATGAAAATGGGAAACGTATAACAAATAAATATTTTATTGAATTGTATATTTCCAATTTCAGTCCTACATCTTTTACAATCTGTACGGTAGTAACTTGATTCCACACTCATAGAATAATTGGTTTTTACTAGGAAAAAAACTGATTTAGTTGGTTAAAACGAAATAATTTCCGAACAATCTAATAATTTAGTCTATTGAGAATCATACTTGTATGTATATTAAATTTATTTGAAATAAACGATGCTGGTTTATTCATTTTATTCCAATAATAAAACTCATTAATTTTATAATAAATCAAATAATTAGTTCATTTAAAAATAATTATTTATATATATTGCTTTAATTAATTTTGGTTACACATGAAGCGTGTTTAATTAATTTTGTTAATAATAAAAGCAAAATGATTTACAGAAGCAAATTCTACAAATTAACTTCACCACATCAAATAAATACCTAAATAAGTAATAAAATAAAAAAATTAAGTTATCAAAAAAGTTTAAAGATTTTTAACAACCTAAGGAAATATAAAATTTTAGACACGTATTTACATAATATTTCTATTATTCATTTCGACAGCATTTAACTGGTCTCAAGATGTTGCTAGGTAGCATTATTAATGAACTAGAAAATAAATTTTAGATTTATTAATAAAAAATAATGCCAACAATCTTTGAAATATTTAAATAGAAAAACCATTTGTAATCAAAAGTAAAGGTATGATGAAAATTTATCTCACCTTTCTTTTATTGATCGATATTTTTTTCTTGTAAAGTATTGATCAATAAAATAATGATACAAATTTTATTTTTCTTTCTTTTATAAGGTTACTGATCTTATAATATGACGCTGTTTACTTCTTAAGGACACCTATCTGTGCTATGAGATTGTTTACGTTATAAGATTGTCTTAACACTGTTTACGTGATCAATTTCAATACTATACTCAACTTATGGTTAAAATCAATAAACTATAGTATTGCTCAATGCTCCATTTTAATTTTACGATCGAAAAATATTTTCATTAAAACTTAATTCCTAATGTAAAAAATAAAATAGATTAAAATGATCTTTCATTTTATTAAAAAAATTGTTTCATAAAAAATACTTTTTTTTTCTTGCTGAACATTTTACAAATCTTCTCTGTATAATGGCATAATTGTCCATACATTTTTCATTCAAAATATAATAGTAGTTACTCCAATAATAAGAAATAATTCATTTGTTTCAAATTTAAATATTGTCGTTTAATTTGTAAAAATATTAAATAAGGCTTTTGAAACATATTTTTGTGCAACTCATCATTATTTTAAAATACAAATTATATAAAAATGGTTAAAAATATTTAACTTAGAATTTGATAAATAATATTCTTTTCATATATTGATATTAAATTTATCAATACATGAAAACATGTTTAATATTCTTTTCAAGAATATTAATATTTATTAATAGCAAATCACTTAATAAATTTTATTAGCAGTAAGCATTTTATTAGCAAATAAATTTTATTAGCAAATAAACAGTAAGCATAATATTTCATAGGAACAACATTTTTACTTCATAAGCATAACATTTCATAATATACTTCTTTATACAAAAACGTATGCATGTGCTTATAAAAATAAATGAATATTTTATCGCATTTTGAGTTGTACCATTAATTTTCTGTCAAATGAACTTTATTTGGGATTGTTTCTGTCAAAACGCAAGGACGAAAACTTGAATTACTATGTCTGTCAAATAGGAAATATTAATGATATAGGATTCGCGGAACTCTAAGCCTGTTTAAAGTTTTTAATTACGTCACCTTAAGAAAATATATGCGAAATATAAAGAGTTTAGTTTTTAAGATATTTTTATCTTAATTTTTAAGAACCAATATTATTAAATTCCATTGTTATAAATAATATATATTTCCATACCTTGTGTACAGTGTTTTACACTTTCTCCTCTTATTATTACTTTTTCAAAAAACAAAATTGTTTCGTTATTTACAAAAAGACGAATATGTATTAAATAGTTTTTTCCTTTTAAAATAAAATTAAAATAGTGAATAAAAATTCTTGTACCCGAAATTTCTTGCAGAGTTAAAATTAAAATATAAAGCATTATATATAGAATTGTCAATAATATATATTGCGGATAAATTTAATTTGACCTTCACAGATTTTTTCTAACAATAATAAGAAATACTTTATAAAAAATAATTATTTGATCAAATAACAATGGAAAAATAGTTTTGTTCTCTTTGTTTAACTTTATAAGTGTAAGTAGATGTAAACGTTTCTATAACTTTGAAGTTTATGATTAATTTGATGTTCCTCATACAATATTTTATAGAGTTATTTTTAAATTTAGTGTACATCAAAATGAAAAATGAACAACTATTTATAACGTAAAAAAATCACTCAGAAAAATTAATATTTTTCATGTGTTACCATCTGTAGATATAAGAAAGAACAAATAAATAGAGCAAAAATATAGAACATTTTTTTACGAGGACGATGATTCCAGACAGTAACAGGAAGGAGTACTGATTTCTTTTGAAACGAGGAACCATTACACGTCAGAAGTCCGAATTTTTCCGCAGTTTTTACATCCAAGCCTTATTCGGGATTTGTACCCGAACCCACTCGGAGAGAGCAGAGGGTCATATCCCCCATATAGTCTTGGCGGCATTTTATTTTTCTTGCGGGATGTAAGTTTTTTTTTTTTAATTGGCTAACATTATTAACATCAAGGTAGCATAATAGGTAACAAAGTATTGCTACCTAAAATATTAGGATATTGCTTTATACATAAACGTCTTCCGATACACATTTCGCATTATACCACCAATTCAATTTTTTTTAATTTATGTATTACCTTTAACAAAGTAAAATAATTTTTAATGCAACTGCTATTTATATGAAGACACTTAAAAAACTGTATGGTATTAAATTTATAACTGTTAAATATATTGTTTTAATTTTGCTGTTATTTCGAATGTAATATAAGGTAAGTTATATTCTTTGTAACCAATCGTAAGTAAGAAAATTCCGAATTAGGAATACATTGAAAACTAATAATGTCAATTACATTTCAATTTTTGTTGGATAAAGCTTAACTATTTCGCAAAAAATTAATGCTTTCTGAAATTAAAGGTACATTTCTTTTTTTAGTTCCAATACCATATCTGTTTTCCAAATTTAGTAAATAAAGACACAAATGATATAATTTTATAAATATATGGGATTGTATAAAACAGTAGCAAATATTTAAAATGAAACATAATGAGTGTTTCACAAACGGAGACAAAGAAAAAAAAGCTATGTATTCGGTGCATATTAAGAATTTGTTTTTACACACAAAACACAATTTGGGGAATCCATCAATCTAATTCTATAAAGCAGGTCTCGCATGCAATCATGTCCTGTTAGTCCTCTAAACAAATCAACCGCAGTCTTTCTAGAAAACTGACTACAATTCTCTCTTCTACCAGAATCTTTCACATTTTATTCTTTACCTGTTTTAAAAATTGTCTAAGGGTGAGGTCAATGAAAATTTTAGCTACGTGAAAAAAAAGAGGATGGTTTATATGTTGTTCTATCTAAACTCCCTTGCCCGGTAGATCAACTGTTTCACTGCCCATAAATGGGCAGGATTTCATTGAAGATTAAATTCTGCGTGATAGTTGATTAAGCAAGGGTCTACATTCTAAAATTCTTTGATATATAGTTTAATTATTCATAAGGAATTGAAGCACACTCTTAGAATCTCATAATATGAAAGCCCTTACAAAAGAGACGTCAAGGATCGACTGTTTTTTAAGTAGCTAGGGGTGTAAGGACTTCGATTTCACCATCGAAGGCAATAGTAAGAGATCCGATATTTAAATAAAAATTAAAAAGTGCACTGTAGATACCTGCTCCAGAACCGTGTGCTTTCTCTAACTTAAAGAGACCAGCGACTAGCAATCATTCATTTTCTGGATTACCAGCCTCAATATTCTCCATTAAAAAATATCTTCTAAATCCCTCATTTCATTATTAAGAACGCTGTACATAAGATCATGATTTAAATTTAAAAATACAATAGACTAGACGGAGGATAATAAAAGTAGATAATATCTTCTGGAATTCAAAGAATCAGATTTTCCAAAGCAGCTTGGATAAATCTAATTTCAGTTTTAAGGCTTCTAGAAACATGACTATATATTTCCTACGAAAAGAGTTGACAGGCAAATACATCAGTTTCTGATATAATAGCGTTTTTCTGTTAATGGTATAATGAATAATTTAAAAAAACGGCTTACAGCTATATTACAAGAATGGGTGTAGTTTTTTCTGCTCTAAAAATTATTTGCATCACATGGCTCAGGAAAGGATCTAAATATCTAGTCAAATTTTCTGGCGCCGTAATGAGGATTTCATGAAAGTAACTAATAATTGGTTGAACATATAGTCTGTAAGCATCTATTAATGTCTCTTTGTCACATCCCTACCTTTAATCAGCCAAGCAGTATAAGGCAGAGAGCTTTTAAATTTAATTTAATTAAATTTTTTTATTTTTTAAATTTTCTACATGATTTATCCAGTTTATATGTAGGTGATAGATGAAACCCAAATATTTAGTATAATTATTATGCTTAGCGTTTAGACTCTTAAATATTAACTTCAAGTTAAAAGGTGTCTATGCAGGATAAAAAACAGGCAAGTACTCTTACTTTAATTTACCATCATACCATTTTTAGGAACCAACCTTCCATATCTCTCAAAGCATTGTTAAGGGCATGGTTTAAGCAATCCTGTTTCTCTCTTGAAGCACTGTTCCAGTTATTATCAAATCATCAGAAAAAAGGGCTGAATCTATCCATAATATCAAAGGGCTTGATGAATCATTAATGAAAATATTACAAAGAATTGTACTGATATCTTGTTCCTTGTGGAAGACCAGTCTCAGTCTGTTTAAAACTATAAACAGTACAGCTAAATCTACCAGCTGAAACATGTTGTGATTTATAATTTTTAATCCATAAAAACATTCTGCATTGATTTCCAAGTTGTGTAATTTCTGAATAGTATTCAATCATCAAACTTTATCATATGCTCTACTTATTGCATTACACATTTTAATAAACTTATTGTTATAACATATGCAAAAGATATCTGTGTTTGAGTTTTTTAATATAAAAACTTTATTATAGATTTTGAGATGATTTTTTTCCTTCTCTAGAGATTTCTTTCTATAATTTATGTATATAAATAAGTGTTCTTACAATACTTATAAGGTAGTCCATGTTTAAAGGCATCATTTTTTAAAATTAGTCTTGATGGAATATATATCACTATCCTGAACTGTAATTAATAAAATAAAGAGTGATATTGATGTTAATTTATTTAAATTTCGCACCTGAAGGTTTGTAAATTAGCAATGATAAGAAAGTTTATAAATTTATAAATTGTCACTGTGAGTCTTTCAAGTATTGTACTCATTCATTAAATTTTATTCAGAATAAAATGGGAAAATAAGTATTAAAAATTCAATAGGGTGCATTTACTTGATACGTTTCTGTCCAAAGATAGTAAGAGACTTCCTCAATACAAAAGACCCTGTCTCAAAACGAAACCTGGTCTTTGACCAAAGTTGACAGAAAATCAGATTACGGCTCTTGTCATTAAAGTAATTATAAAGCGGCGGATGGGATCCTCCTTAAAACCCGTTTCTGTGATCGAAATTCCTAATATTAAGTTAGTTGTATTAGCAGCGATAAAATATACGTCTTCTCCCTGAGAATTCTCCTCTTCATTATGTAAAATATTGTATGCCTCGTCACCGATGTCTTGGGGAAGATGTTCTTCATTCATAACATTCGCTTGAGGTCTTGTTTTACGAATATTTTCTGGAGGAGAACGTGTTATAATTACTTTTATTTTGAAGGAGTCTCGAATGTCATTAGAGAATGTAACTTGTAACGGGAAAAATTTTCTATGCATAGCGATGGTTTAATTGGAATCGGCAATTATTCTTGTGTTTGAAAAAGAGTTTTGGGAATTAAAATTCCGAAAAAATACATTTTTGTGTCTCGAGGGAAGGGAGGTTATTTAATAATGTATAATTCTAGATCCAAAAATGTTTCCAAAGTTAAAAGAGAATAATTAGCAATACATTCTTAAACTGAATAAATATAACATTTTAAATATTGAACGAGGCATATAAATATTTAAATTATATCGTGAAGCAGAAATTACAATAAAGTATACAGAAAATATGATAATATATGTTTTTATGATTTTAATTTCTGTTTAGTTTGAAAAGATAATGTTTTTGAAAAATAGATTATTCTATTTTTTTAAAATTTTTTTGAAAAAATATAGTCGATGCGATAAAATAAATACCTAAATATAAATATAAATTTAGCTTAACAATGACAATATGTTCCTGACAAATTTATTTCCTTTTTTCTCTATCATTCAAAACTTCATTACAAAAAAAAAAATAATAAAATTGAAACAATAAATTTAGCATATACTTTCTTGAAGTAACACAATTATCTCCTTTTATATTCTAATAACCGTTTAAAAATACTGACTCAATAATTAAAAATTAAGAATAAAAAATAAATTAACTTGTCTTTTTTTAATTAAGGAAATCATAAATATAATTTTACAATTAATACGTGAGCTTTTAAAATATTTTTAAGTAAATTATTATTTTAACTAATGTAACAAAAGATATTTTTATGTCTTTTTTATTGGAAATAATTCATAATGGTAATTTAGCTTTTTCTGTTAATACTTAATTTCCCATTCAATCACCAAACAGTCAAATGCTACTCTTATACTATTAATATTGGAATTGAATGATAGATAAATGTCATTATGATGACATTTAGTTTGACTGAAATTAATTACGATGATAATTAAGTGTCTGTCATCAAATGTTAATTGTTTTCCTATTTTATCATATTATCTGATTTATTAGTTCAACTCAAAAAAGTCTATTCATAAAATTTTTACTCCCACTGATGTTATAGTTTATGAGATATATTTTATAGTACCTTTCGATAATATCAAAACAATAATAGGCAGTTAAATTTATACTGTCACATATATTACCTTAAGTTGTTGAAAATATATGAATGACTGTGAATCAAAATTGTAAGCAGAATAACACATTTTTTAAATTCATATTGTATTTAATTTTAAATTAAACCAGCGTGATAGTTGTTAAAATGAAACTTAATACTAAGCATTCAGTGTTATTTCATCACAGCCAATAATAATTAAATTCACTTTTATCAATTACTTTTTATAAAAATAAATGTGAAAATTATTTAAGAGATCAGACAGGAAAAAATCTTTTAAACATATTTAAGCGTGCATGGAAAGCATTCTGGAATTATAAATCTAATAGCTGTTTTATAATTAAAGGAAAGTGTGAGTATTCCTCTAGAAAAAGTCATACATATTAAGAACACAAAAATAAATTAACAATATATAATTTAGATATTAGTTAAAATGTCTTCTTGATAAAATTGTTACACTTTTTGAATGAAATCATTCATAAAGCTATTCATTTTCTCTGTAATAATTGTCATAGATTTAAGTATTTTCTTTTACATTTCATTTACAATACCATTTATTTTAATGTTATTTTGATATCAATTGCATAGTGTTCATTTTTAGTAAATTTACAACATCTGTGTATTATATTAAGGAAATTATTAACAAGATAAAAACTTTTGTAGAGAATCAAAACAGTGCAAAAGAATTAAATATTAGAAGCATATGAATATATTTGATATTTACCGAAAAATATTATAGAAATTATATTGCAAATTAAAAGAAGGCTAATTAAGATTATGCTGAAATTAATGTATGAAATTCATATTATGAATTATGCTTACTATCTGTGACTTCTTTCATTAACATGATATTTTTGATGGCATAAGCTTACCTAGAAAATAAGAAAAATGATTAAGCGTAACAGCACAACATGAAATTATTATTATTTACAAGTTTTGTAAATTTATCAATGTGTTAATCTGAAAGATGGTAATTTGGTTACAAAAATATAAAATTTTACACTGTACAATTATTGTTGATACATGATTTTTAGAAAATTGAACAATTCCCTTACTGTTATTATAATTTTCACGAATGAAATTGAATATTTCTTAAATAAATTTAAATAATAATTCATTTGCATGCATTCTGTACCACGTTTGATAGTCTAGTATTATTTGTATGTGAAATACTAGTACCTATATAATACTGCAGACAGAAAGATAATTTTTTCGAAGGGCTCTTATGTGAGTTAAGGTAATCTAAGAGAAAAATAGTTTTATTTATTATAAAATTGGTTACATGTCTAAAATAGAAATATTGGTTATAATTGAAAATTTATTAATTAAAACGTAAATTAATATTTTACACCCAAAATTATAATATCAAATAGAATTTTCTGAATTTACTGATAGAATTAAATATTTAATGCTAATAAAAATATAAATTGTATTCATAAGTAAATAGAATTTTCATATGCTCATTTTACCATATTAATACATTTGTATTTTTTAATAGAAACACGGGTATTTTATAGCTATTTAGGTTAAGTGATATTAAATTCACCCTTAAAAAGTTTAATTTCTCAGAGAAAAATAGCTAAAACATATTTTTTTCTGGGGTATTAAATTGTTCATCTTTAAAAATTGGAAACATTATTTTTGAATCTAATATAATTTTAGAGTGTTTTTTTTTCTGATTATATACAGTACTAAATTTTGATAGGTTAATTTCACTATACTCTAGGATTCACTTTAGATGAAAATGTACCTGCAATTAGAAATAAGCTAATAAAACAGAATTTTAAGAAATTCATATGATTTCACATATACACAAAGATATATTATCTATATTCTTTGAAACAATAAATATATAAATACTATATTAATTTATAATTAATTTAAAAGTAAAAAAATTGCATGTTTTTAGGTGATGACCTCCAATTTTTCCTATTATTAAGGCATACATAATAAATACTAAGTTGTTTAAAAGCAGCAGGTAATTCATCTTGTCACTGAAAGTGGAAGTTTCCTCCAACTCTAAAGACTAAGAGACATTGTGATGGATTTTCGCGGAAGGTTAAACTTTTGCACGTTCAGAGATAATTATTTATCCTCCTTCTTTATGAGCTCAAGCAGAAGAGAACCATTAACTTTTAAATCTATGACATTCACGGGGGTATGCTAAGTAATTTTTTTGCAATAAAAATATTAGAAAGAAAAATTTATAAATAAGAGATTAAGGAATAAAAAAATATATACGATTCTTTTCAGTGTTTTTTATAATGTTAAACAAGTTTTTATGGAAAATTTTCACTTGATTTTTTGCTAATTTGAGAATTATTAATTAAATAATTTTGTCAATTTACTGTGGTGAACGCTTTACTTTGTTTAATTTAAAGTTGATATTATTCTTTAAATAAAAAATAATTATTCACCATATGAAGACTTTGCAAATCAAAGATTTAAAATTAATGCTCAAATGTGATATGGAAATTTATTAATTTTTAAATTAATGTGTATATATATTTTTCTCTTAAATAGCTAATGATAGTGATCTTTTGAAATTAATATTTAATTTTCTATCTGATTATTTTAGGCAACTTTTAAACCTATATTTAATGGCTTATTCTTATTTCAATTATACAAATCCACCTTGTTATGCATGCTTATTTTATTTATGAACATTTTTCTCTTTTTTGATAAAAACCTTTTAACAATCTTAAAATATTCAGATAACTTCACAAACTATATATTTAAATAAGTAGCTAAAGTACAAAAAATCATTTTAATTTAAAATAAGAATCGTTTAACTGTTATAAGCAAAAGTTTTATTTAAGAGTTCTGCTTTTGAATTAGAAAATTTTAGGCATTGTTTCATGTGAAATAGAAGAATTTCAGTTTATAAAGTAACCGATCATAACTACTTTATCCATAAACAATATCAATCTCTTGTATATCAGAAAATATTATTTATAATAGTAAATAGTTAAAAAACATATAACTACATCTTTAGAGACTTTTTCAAATTTCTATGCAAGCATGTAACATAAAAATTTAGTGCTATTATTATGGTTGATTTCACAGAACAAAAAATCTTGTTTCATAGTTATTAGGTTATTTTTATAAGCGGTAAATTAATAGTTACTTATAATCACATGATTATACAATCAATGCCTATTTATTTCCGTGAATTTTTAGGGATTTAAACAAACCAAAAATTGACACTATTTTATGATATAAATTTTTGTAATTTAATTGAATTTTTTTGTATATTATTAAATGCCTTTTTAAATGAAAATTTTTGATGTACTAACTTAAGCTCTTGAGTTGTTAAAAAGTATGCCCTTCTAATAAACTCTTTGTAGAAAAACAAGCTTGGCAAAAGATTCTTTGAAAGCCTTGAAATAATTCACAACCAAAAACTAATATTGTTTAATTTAACCAATTTTCAAATTGCTATAAAATATTAAAAATAACAATAATTTCAAATATTAAAATTAATGATTTAAATTACAAAAAACTGCAATAAAGTTTCTGTTCTTTTATTGTTATTTAATTTCTACAGGGTGGTTCTAAATTGTTTTTACAAATTAAGAGGGGTGATAGTACCCATCCATATAAGCAATACTTACATAAGAGCACTGGATCACATCCCACTCTGAGAGGCGGAAAAGAAGAAAATAGAAGCGTATCAAGAATCTATCACGAATTTGCTGCGTAGAAGATTTCCACAGAGATGAATCCCCATTTTGTTCTTATTGATTACTGAAAAATGCCAGTCAGAGTAACAGTTGACCTTTAAAAACGGTGCAACATCAACGCTTCAAGTATTATCTGAATAAAGTCGTCCGAAAATTTTTGTGATAGTTATAGCCGTGTACATGTACAACGTGCAAAACGTTCAATATTTGCAGACAGATGATTATCCCTGCCGGATAGATTTTGTACGGAAGATGCTGGTGATGAAGAATAGTAATCCACCATTTCCTACATTTGTATTATTTAGTGACGAGGCAAAATTCAGCAAAACATTTTCAACTATGAAATCAACACGTTGAGTTTGACAGCAATCTCAATAGTAATAGCGGTACGATTACTATTGAGATTGCTGTCAAACTCAACGTGTTGATAGACACCATCTGAAATTTTCCATCAAATATAGACACCATCTGAAATTTATAGACACCATCTGAAATATACATAGACATAGACATAATAGACACCATAGACACCATCTAAAATTTTCCATCAATCCTTAGTGATTGATTACCTCGTAGGCCGTTCATAATGCCAGACCGTTTAACCGACGCAACATATTTTATTTACTTGGAACAAATGCCTCCCAGTTTGTTGCAGGCTGCTTCACTCTCCATACAGAAAGACACGAGGCTCATGCACGATGGAGCCCCAGTACATTTTTCATCACTAATTGTAACTTTTTGAATATTACATATCCAGCAGGATGGATTGAATGTATTGGATCAATGGCTTGGCCTCCTTGCTCTTCGGGTGTCAACCTACTGGACTTTTTCTTCTAGATCGTAGTAATGAAATCTTTAGTGTTAGAGATGCCTGTGGACTCATGCTGAAGATCTCGTGGCTAGACTCGTCATTGCCACTGACAAAATTAAAACAGTAATCTTTGAGTCGGTGCACCAGTCTTTCATTAGCCTGTGTCAATTGTGCAGCGACACACATGGTCAATTTTGAAAATTTGCTGTCAGGATTTCACTAAACAATAAATGTGATTGTGAAATTTTTGGTATTATTCATTCGCTTATATCCAACAATGTTGTAAATTCAGATGGGAATTCCTCTTTTCTGCCTCTCAGAATGGAATGCGACCCTAAGTTTCAGTGTAATTATTGCTTGTCTGGTTGGGTACTATCACTCTTCTTAATTTGTAGAAACAATTTAGAAACGCCTTGTATATTAAATTTAACAAATTAGTTTGTTTCTCAACAGCCAAGTAATTTAAGTTATTTCCTGTTTAAATTACGTTTTTCGTAAGATATATTTTTATTATAAATATTTTTAATCAGTGAAAATAAATTTTCCTTCTTTAAAAACACCATTTTAGTGTGTAATTATATTCTTAAAAACATGATTTTTGAAAAAGTTACAGACATGTATTTCATGATCTTTAAAGTATTTTATAAAGAAAATTTATGCAAACTAGAATTTTATTTAAAATTATTTTCAACTAAGCCATGGATACATTTATTTTTTATAACCAATAAAAATGATGAAAGTATAAATTACCAATAGAAATGAAATTAAAAAAAAATAAATATAATTATTAAAATTTCTTCATTTAAATAAATATTATAATTTAATACATATATGAACCGTTAAATTAAATATGATTTTGTGCAATCATTCATTTTTAAAAGAAACAAAAAAAAATATGTTTTATAAACGACACTTAAGAAGAGCAATTTTGAAATCATTTTGCATCGATAAAAATCATTTTTGATATTTTTGTTTAATTTCTTGAAATTTTGAAAATAATATTTCAACGTTTCTATTTTATTCTACCTATTGATTTATTTATTTTTCACTTGAAACATTTTAGTATTTATTATAACTTTTTCTTCATTTGATCACAACAGAACTAAAATTTTCATCAATAACTTAACTTGCCAATTTAATCATATAAATAATTCAGAATACATAAGTAATAAGGCAATGCAGTCGTGTATTAATTCATTCTTTAAGTCTAGTTTAGTGAATCCATTGTTAATATAAATGAATTAAATTAAAAGTGAATCGTTTTATCAAATTTTATATCAAATAATATACTCGTTTATTTTTAAAACACCATAACAGTTATTATGTTAGTTAGAGTGTTTATTATTGATGGTATTATCCTAAATGCTAAATATTTAATTTATCATCACGAATCGTTAATTGATTTCATAATTTAAGACTACTTTTTACGGTGGTTATGACATTAACTTTTATTTAATGTTGAATAACTTACGTATAAATTGGCTGAAAGTGTGACATAACACCAATTCATAATGCTTATTTAAAAATATTTTCTGTTTTCTTATAAAAATATAAAGAATAATTTCAAGTAATACGTGAATTTATTCCATTGTACGGTTCAATATATCATTGTAATAATACTTTAGAATAAAAAAAGATATCTTAAAATTTAATTCTCTCTAAATAATTTTAATGACCCAACAGTTTAGAAAAGCATTTTAAGAAAATATTTCAACATAATATAAAATTGGTATTATTACGGTTAGAGCAGTCACAAAGTGATATTTTTAAAACATTGTTTTTTTTTTAACTAGATTAAGTTCCTATTTTTTTTCTTTTTATATTTTAATATAACATTCTTAATTTTTTCAGAAAATAATGCTATTTTATGTAATATGTTTTGCTAAATATAATTAAGTATAAACTTATATTTAATTATGTATGATAAAATGTTGCTGTGATTCAAATATTTTTCAAAATTTGATTTTCCTATACTTTGACATAAATTTTCCATTTAATATGAAAAGTAAATTTAAGTGCAAAACATCAAAAGTTATTTCCGTTAGCAACTTTAATAATGAGTGTTTAAATTTAATTTAAACTTTCTCTGCAAATATGAAGGTGTTTAAGTAATTTTGTCCACTGCTGTTTATTCTAAGCTTTTGGCAATAATATATGAAGGCATTTTAACATGATATTTATATCAAAAGGAGATTTAAAATATATTCACTATATATTGGATATTAATGTATTTAATCCTTAAGCAATTTTATAATGTAAATAAAATTATTTACGAATTTGTGACAAGGTATTGCCTACTTATCTAAAAATAGATTATGTGAAATAAATGTTATGTCTCAAAATTGCACAGAAGAAAAAATAAAAATAAAAGCCAGTTTAAATATTGAAATACCTATTCAAATTTATGAGGCATAACACTTTTGGATTTACAAGCAACGATAACATTGAAAATTAGACTTTTTTTTAAATTAAAGAGCAAATTCTTAAGAACACATTGATTAATTGCTTTGGATTTGAATACAGCAAAATAGGTATGTTGTAAATCACTATTGAATTTGACAGTGAATTAATTTTATGAAAATTCTACAAAATTAACTGTTTATATTTACTGCGCGCGCGATTAATGTCTTACAAGTTGTAAATTCATCAATTATTACCAGTTCAAATTCACACACACACACACACACATATATATATATATATATATATATATGTGTGTGTGTGTGTCTGCGTCTGTATGTGTGTGCCTGCGTCTGTGTGTGTGTGTGAATAAAGAAGTATTTCCTGTAAGTTATTGAAATATTGTTAATTTTTGACTTCAAGTATTTTTAATGGAAACTATTAAATTATTAATATAAAACATTACAATTTGGGACAGTTCATTTTACATCATATAAATTAATGTAGTATAAAAGACATATCAATGTCTCAAATATTTTATTCATAGAATGAATATAATTACCATTGTGCATATTTTACCTCTATCAGTATCTTTAACATTCATTCTCACGACATTTTTCGAGTAATAAAAACCCAACTTTGCGTGAAAATGTTTCCCCCAAAAGTAATTCACTCTTAAGTGATTTATATCTGCCTATTTTCTTCTTTTCTCTTACAGAATTTTCTTCATTAATTGAAAAACTGCCCCTTTTTGTTTAAAATTGGCTAGAAGATGTTCCAATGAAAACCCTCCCCCTAACGGATTATTAGTTTTTTTCCTGCTTAAAGTATAGCATTTTTCTTGTTGCAACCATTTAATCACTACAACGACCTCTTCTTATGAATAAATAGCTATTCATTCAGTTTTAAAACTCTTAACTTTTAACTTTACTGTTGTTTTTATATTTTATTTCTTTTTGGTAAAGTAGCACGCGAGACAAGATTTTACGTGACTATGTAAGAAAATAGCGTGCAGATTGGTAAGACCTTAAAGTGAAAGAAGAAGAGTGCTTATTAGCATATAGTATTATATTTATAGCTATTTTCTATTTTATTATTCTAATTTTTATAACATTAACATCAGTATTTTCAGGCAAGAATTGATAATTTAAATTTTCAATAAATTTAATTCAAATTTCCAAATTGGGCTCATAAGAGTAATCTAATTTAGAAAATGAAATGAACAATAATTCTTTAAAAAGCAAAATTAAGAAAAACTTTAATATTTTATAACGCAATCTTTCAATGAGGAAATTACGCACTGTATTCAGTTATTTTATATAAAATAAATTAGAATATCAATCACATTTAAATAAGCAATACACATATACACAAATGCTTCTAAAATATTTTTTGCAAAAACTGCAAACACATTAAATGCAAAAAAAAAAAAAAATTGAACTGATATTTTACTAATTGTTTTGGGATGTTTTATACACATCTCAAAACATAAATCAACAAATAAAAAATTATAAATATATAAAATAATATAAAGTGTTTGAAGATGTTTATGATATTATAGATATAAAATACGAGAAATTTAGAAAAAAAATATCAATAAAACGAGATATATGTTTATTGTTCCTACATATTAGAGTGCATTTTTAACGATGTCATTCGAAAAGATAAAATATCTTGCCATAGTAATTTTAGACTTATCTAACATTTTAAAAATTAGCTCAGTTTTTCTGTAATCAAATATGCAAATTGTCTTTGTAGAAGGAATAACTTTTGCTGTTGTTGATAACATATGACATAAAATTCGAAATATCATATACAGTCAGTAAAAAAAATTTTAAACTCATTTTAATATACGAAAAAAATCTGTTTTCAAATATCCATATCATTCGTTTTTTTAATTTTATTATGATAAGTTTTATTAATTGTGTAAATATCTCAAACTTAATGTTAAAGTAATGAGATTTTGTTATTGGAAAAATGCATTTATTGAGTAAATGGAAAATAGATTTCTAAAATAGTTCAAAAAGCATTAAATCAGAATATTTTTCAAAATCTTAAATGTGTTGCTTAAAATTTTTAAGATACAGAGTTTTTCCTTTGAGAGGTGTTAATAATTAGTATCAATTAAACGTTTTTCTGTCTTGATGAAGTAAGATGTTTTCCGCATTTAAAATGAAAGAGGGATTATCTCGTTTCTAAGGAACTAAAATTTAATTATTTAGGCTGATACTTAAAATACTTCCACAAATATTTTACATATTGCAAAAGCATGTTAAAGTAAAAGATCATAATCGTACATTATTTTCTTAAAGAGTATTTTCTGAATTATTTTTAAATAAAATTTAGCAATAAAATATATGAAATTAACTTATTTTTCACAATCTTTTAATTAAAAAAATATGTTATTTTTTTATATCAAAGTTGAATTTTATGTTAAAAGTATTTATTACATTTCTAAAATTATCTGTAATTTTAAATAATCTAAAACCATCTAAAATCTTAAAATTATCTAAAATTTCTAAATTTATCTGTAATTACAGAAATTTCTAAAATTATCTAAAACCTTGAATCTAAAATATTAAAATTATCTAAAATTTTTAAATTTATCAATAATTATCAAAATTTCTAAAATTATCTAAATTATCTATAATTTGGGACAGTTTATTTTGCATCATATAAGCTAATGTAGTAAAAAAGACATATCAGTGTCTTAAATATTTTATTCATAAAATGAAAATATATTGTTTACAAATGTATCTTAAATAAATTATGGTCAAAGTTTAGATAAATAAAGATGTTCATAAAAAAGGAGAAACAGAAAACTTTCCTAAATCTTAAGTAAAATTGGAAAAGATATTTGTATAAATACAAATATTTATTTAACATGTGATTATATATAATCACTCATTATTTTGATAATAGTAACTAGCAGATAATAATCTAAGGTAAACAATATAATGAAGTCTACAAAATATTTGAAACGATAAATTAATGCAAAGAAACCTAATTATAAGTTAATAATTGCTAATAAAATTATCAGAAAAATTTTAATTATATTTATACATATATTTTCCAAACTTAAAGAAACTTCTTTATTTTTTAAAATTTAGGAAGATATATAATTTTCTTTTCAGTTTAAAAAAAAATTTTCTTGAAATTTAATTGAGATATTAAATTTTTGGTAGATTATCAGAGTTGAATTTATTCTAAAATATAAGTTAAAAAGCCAATTTTTTAAGTCTTAAAAATGTTAATACTAATAAAAATTTTAATTGAATTTCCTTTCTCTTCTTAAAGTGTGAACATAATACTAAAACTTCAAAACTACTCTCAAAAATTTATAATTCTTTAGCATTGTTTCTTTGCATTTGGTATTTTAGGAAGAAGATTTATATATATATATATATAATACACTACTGGCCATTAAAATTGCTACACAAAGAAGGCGACATGCTACATACAGACGTGAAATTTATACGAAAGGAAGAAGGTGCTGTGATATGCAAACGATTAGATTTTCAGCGCATTCAGACAAAGCAGGCGCCAGTAGCGACACCTACATTTTGTTTAAATGAAGAAATTGTTCAGCCGGTTCCTCATACACAAATTGCATTTGAACGTTGTTGCCTGGTGGAAAGTTTTTGTGATGCCTCGTGTAAGAAGGAGAAATGCGTACCAGGACGTTTCTGAAATGATTGAAATGGAAAAGCTTGATTGGAATAACTCTGTTTCAAGCAATACTTGTGTAATAATATCTATAGTATCTATTATTTTGAAAAATAAATTCCGAGATCAAACTATTATATATATATATATATATATATATATATATATATATATATATATATATATATATATATATATATATATATATATATATATATATATATATATATATATATATATATATATATATATATATATATATATATATATATATATATATATATATATATATATATATATATATATATATATATATATATATGAGATCAAACTATGAGTTATATATATATATATATATATATATATATATGTGTGTGTGTGTGTGTGTGTGTGTGTGTGTGTCTGTGTGTGTGTGTGTATATATATATGCATGCAAATGTATGTTTTATACAATGTATTTTTAACAATCTGAAACATTTTAAAATATGTTATATCATAATATCATAAATATAATTATTTTCAATTTTGATTTCATGGTTAATATTCTTCTACAGAGCAAAAAAAATTCCAATAAAGTGATAATTACATGTAAAATTACGTCTAATAAATTATACGACATGAATTTTATACCCATCTGTATTTCATCAGCCAAAGCATTATGAATTGTTTAATTGGAGCAATGAATTTCCACGTAGTCGAATTTATGCTGATCTGACCTTAACTGGAACTGTAACGCTTGACATATGAGACGAATTTAATCAATATAAGGTTTGCGGGAAACATACGTTACTTGCATGTAGCAGAATGGTATGGAATTCGTAATATAATTAGTCATTTGCTTTAATTTATATCAGGAAAATAACGCATATTTCTCAATTATTTTCCCGGATTTGTCAGTTATATACGATTTATGAACTTTGATAATCTTATAATAATACAACCAGTAAGTGTTGCAATCAAACTGTGATTTACAATTATATACAAATTATTTATAATGATTTACACATTTTCAAAGATTATAATATCTTAATATATAGATGTTGCCCTAAAAGGAAAATAAAATATTATTTATAAATACACAAATATTTATTTTCTTGTTTTTGTTAATATACTAATGTTTCAATTTTATTATTTAGCTTCATTGTAATTATATGGATTATAATAAAATTAAATATGAAAATATTAAAATAATTCAATAATAAAAATAATATATATACATAAGCATTTATTCATAAATCAATGATGTAAATTATAAAAATTTGACTTTTTAACTATGCACTATAGGTTTAAAATAGCAAAAAATATATAATTTAAAATATTTTTTAAAACCAGTTTAGTATCTTATTCGCATATTTTTAGATTTTAATTATAAAGTTAATTTTTATGTATAATTAAGAAAATTCCTATGAACAAAAATTTGATATAAAACTACCATAATAATGTGTTTCTAATATACTTTGTCTATTTTTAATGTTATTTAAATAAACAGAAAATTCTTATATTAAACAGAAAAAATCATGAAATATAAATTTTGAAGTAAGTTTATAAATATTATTTACAACTGTTATTGGTAAACATGTGAACTTGTTCTTAAATGAAATAAAACTTACTACAGTCCAAATACGAAAGTGATTCTCAAGTAAACTAAATATTGCTAAATGAATGCAAATAAAATATAAACGCAAATTAATGAAAAGTAATATAACAGAAACAATTTTGGAGCTTTATGCTCGTAGGCTTATAGCTCGCATTGAGTAAGATTGAGTTTTTTCACAAAACTCGTCAATAATTTAGAACACCATTTTGAAACAGACACAAATTAAATCTATCCATATATTTTTGCTGAGAGGTATAAATAATTTTTCTGCTGGCATTCACCACATTAATAAATATTTTGTAAACATATGAAAAATAAATTAATTCAATTTATAATCGAAATCATTCAAAACGGTATTCGATTGTTTTTTAAGATAAGAATAAAATTGGGATTACTATTTTTAAGCAAATATAAATTATATTTATGAAGTTAATTATATGAAAAAAGCTGCTTTTTCAGGTAATTCCGATTTGGGCACTAATGAATAATCAATAAAATGTTCACGATAATTGAATCTTGCTTGTTCTCCATGATATTTTTAAAAAATCATTGTAATGATCTAAAATAAATAATTTCAACATCATCATGAGAATAATATCAGCTGGTTATACTGTTAATCCCTTTGCGCAGGCCCTGAGTATATGGTTATACCACATACAAGAACCTGTCTCAATTAAGACTCATAAAAAGAAATATGTAAAGCTTCTTTAAAAATCAAATCTGAAGCAATTTTATTGATTTTCATATTAGGGGGTTTCATCTATCATCTCCTATCATTGAAAAGGAAAAAAATGAATCTTTCAATTGCTAAACAGGAGACCTTGAGATCGGCACAGTTGCCTTCCATTAAGATCTCCTACGCCTCATCTACCTCTACCACCCCCTCGTCATAAATGAATGATGAATCCATTATACTTTTTTCCTCTAATTATTCTCCGAAGATAAAAAGAAGTAATCTGTAGAAAAGTGCATTCGAAATAAAAATCAGTGCCAAGCACGGATTACTTTAATACATTCTTCTGAGATGGAAGATGAATTGAGGAAAAAAGTTGGAAATGATCTTGGTGGAATAATAATTTCTCAATATAATTTTCAAAGTGTTGAAGTTTTCTTAGAGTTAAGTACTAATGACTGCTTTTTTTTTCTTCTGCAATGAAAATTACTAGTAATTATGTTTATTCTAGTTTAGATCTCTCTTCTTAAGCACAGAATAGCCATATATTTTTCCTTATTAATTTCAATTTTCCTTTAGTTCCTTTACAGTAAAATTTGCATTTAAGTTATTATTAATCATGTAAATATTTGTGAATTTTTTAACAAATTAAAAAATTTTGCGTTGTTTAAATATAAATGAAACTAATCAAAATTTTTAATTTTAATTAAATTAATTTAAATTTAAATTAATTTCAATAAATTTAAAAAAAACTTTTGATAAAACTTTAAAATGCATTAAGCATTAATTATTGATGATATAAATGCCCAATCATAAAATACGAAACTTTAAAATCTATAACTGCAAAATTAATTATCTGAGCAATATATACACACATAAAATAAGAAATAGAAGTGAAAACACTAACTTTTTTGTTGAAAAAATAACTCGGGTTTTGATTCAGAATATTATTCTTCAAAGAAAATATTTTCAAAAAGATTATGGAGATATATTCAAAATAATCAACCAATATAAAAAATATGTTATTTCATCATTCTAATTTTCAAACTTGTAATTTTGTAAAGTAAACAATTCCTATAAATGAGATTACATGAATAATATCACAAAAATACCATATTTTTTTATAATAATTTAAAAGTGTAATAAAATTAATCTTACAAGCATATAGAAATCTTTTAATAATGGTCACTTATATTTTAATTAGAAACGCAATTTAACGCTGATGTGCATGCATCTCCTTTAGATCGTTATGCAAATTGAGAGATAATTGCATCGAAGTAAACACTGCATGGTGTTATCAATAACTCAATAAAGTCCGCAGGGGTTTCTAAATTGGATATTGAACATTAATTAGTTACAACTGCATTTATCTATGAGAAAATGTATTCAAAATTAACTTATGCTCTTGAAAATATCTACCTTTTACATATGCATATGAGTATTCAGATAATATAATGGATATGAGTTTATAAAATCAAACTTTTAATAAAATGACTTTTTTTCGAAAAATAATTTGGAAAATATTTTAAATTAATTAATATATCAATAACATCAATAAAACATGTAATGCTCTCTGTCTCGCTAACTGTTTATATATATATATATATATATATATATATATATATATATATATATATATATATATATATATATATATATATAAATAATTGTTTTCTCTTTCTACTTGTAATAAGCTATCATTTTTCATTAAAAATATACCTTCTAACGGAAGAAAAAATAAAATCATTGTTGCAAAGTAAGTTGAATATTCTTTTAAATATTCCTTCACTAGTAATATTTATTCCAAACTTCCATTCCCAAATGGATTTATTTTGAAGCATATCTCATCGATATCACGAATATGGGTTGGTATTTGCAACCATTTATTTAGCAAAAAATATTTAACAGTAGCGTTGATTTTTCTGCAGAAGAAAAAAATATGGGTTGCAAATGTGAGTGAGTATAAATGTATGAATAGTTCCAAATTTTACGAAAAGAGAAAACAATAAAAGTATTTCAGCACAAATATTGATGATAGATATCATTTTCTAAGGTTCTTGCTACAGCGTCTTTTTCCTTCTTATGATTTCCTAATTGCACCATTTGGAATACCGCCAAGATACGGGAAAATTCCAGGAATACTTATAATTCTTCACATTTTCCTGTTACCAGCCATTTATATACTTCAATTTTTTTTACTAGCAGAACTAAATAGATTGTATTTGTTGGCGTAATGTGATTTTGAACTTTTATTATTATTATTTATTTTTTTTGAGTGTTGGCATTTCATAGCTTTTCGATTACATATCCCGTTAGTAGTTTTTATCCTTTCTTCATACTCTCTAGATGCTTTTGGCTAGCTTTTCTTATCTCGTTAGGAAATATTTGAAAAATATGTGGCGAAAATTTTTAGTTATTTAAGTATAAATTGATTTTATCATCCACTGTAATTGAAACACTTTATAAGAAAACTGTTAAGATACTCTGTAGTGCTTAATTTAATGAATGTTTTCTCCACTATTAATGTAATTTATTCTTCTCTTTAATGTTTATTATACATCATGTTTTGATTGCATCAAATATACCTACATTCTACATTACTGTGGATTATCACAAAATGTGACTTTTTTAAAAATTATTTCAAAGTTTTCTAAGTGTCTATGAAAAATAATAAATCTAGCTTAGGGAATACATTGTGATTTCACGTCTACGAATCAACTTTTCATTACTTTTTCTAACAACGCTTCATATTTCCTTTACTATCTACACCTATTAATAAGTTACCTATAATATTTATTTCTACACTTTTATTACTTTACTACCAGTATTATTTATTAAGTGGTATAGAATTTAGTGTTTACTACATACAAAGAAATTAATTAAAAGAATCATTACTTAAGATTATTGCGTATTTTAATCAAACGATGCGATAAATATTTCTTAGCGTCCAGAATAAATCACTCGATTATATGAGTAATGGCTTTGAATCTTTTTTTTTAAAATTAGTAAATAATGTTATAAGAAATACCTGAAATTCTTGCACAATTTGGAAATGTTTAGTACATATTTGTTGAGTCAAGTTTTGAAGCACCAAATTTAAATTAATTTTTAATTTTGTTTGATTGAAAGATTTAGCTATCAAATACAAATTTAAAATCAGGACAGTTTAGTAATAAAAAAAAGTAAAATCGCAAAATTCCCAAATATCCACATTAACAAATAGTAGCTTTAATTGTAAAAGTAATAATTTGTTTTCATATATACTATTTATATTTTTCTGGATTTAGAAATAAGAGAAATAAAGGGAAGAAAGTAAAATGTGCAGAATATATTCTAAGAAATTTTCTAATTGAAATTTCCTTACAATTATTTAAAAAAAATTCATTGACACATAAGTTAAAAAATAAGGATCTCTCATATTCCAAACTAATAAGATAAGGTGTTTCGTTTTGAGGTCATTATTTCAATTTTAAATAGATAGTACTTAAAGCTGAATTTTTAATATTATTTGCTTTCAACAAATGACTCAATTATTCAATGTAAACGTTAAGTACATCTTATCTATGTATGAAAAGTATTTTGAGATAAATCCCCTAATGTAGAAAAACTCGCAGTTAATATAGGCTTTTATTATGGTGCAAATTTGATGACATATTTAGTGAGTTAATAACTAAGCAAAAAATATAAGTTAGTGAGTTTTAAGAATAAATAATGTGTTATTTTATATTTTTTGAAATAGTGTGTCGAAGTTGATCTTATTGTCTTTGAATGGTAATTAAAAATAGTAAATATAGAATATATGTACAAAAAAATAAACATTGAAAACTCAGGAAAGATAAATTAGTCATGGAAAATAAACAATATTTTATAATTATTAAATTTTTTATATTCGCAACTTCATAAATATACATTTTTATAAACAAAAAATATGAATTATTATTATTTTTAACTTTTCACTTTAAAAAATAGAAATTACTAAGTTGCTTAAATTAATCATATGCATATACTAAATTCCTTATTTGTACATTTTCTAAGAAACACATCTTGATCATTAAACAAGAAAATAATAAATTCCTTAAAATACTATCTTTTCCTTTCACATGTGTTGTGCTTTATCGTTTTTATTTATCCATATCTAGGACAAGTTGGAGGAAAGCTTCATGTTAGTATGCAGCTCCCGTCAACGAAAAATTCCGACTGAGAAAGTGAATTTCTCACCTTGTTTATGAGACATAATAATATTTTACCGTCTAGTAACCAACAAAATAAAATAAAGCTATTTTATTTCTTCATCTTTACTCGAGCTTATTATGATAACATGGTTTACAGTTTCATTCTTATGAAAGGAGATAGCTGATATCTTACATGTATGTTGATTTTTAGGAAACTCATTGGCCGTGGACTTATCCGCTCGATATCCTGTTACAACACAAATTCAATTTATATGCGTTAAAAAGAAATATATTAGCTTCAGAAAGTTTATCGGCAAATAAGATATAATTTTTTGTACTCGCAATAAAAGAGTGATAAATTTAAATGAGTATAAATTTATATAGAGCGCATTTTATTTTATTGGTTTTATAAAACATTTCATTTTTATTTAATTTAAACTCATGTTTTTAAAATTAAAATGAATAAATAATTGAATAACTACTCTGCAACAATTTATAAATTGTTAAAAAATGAATATAAATATTGCTGTGTATAATGCTGAAATAGATTTCAATTAAATTTAATACTCATAAAAAGTTGAAATAATTGTATTCTAATTGCTAATGAATCTAACGGAGATTTAAATTGCCAATAAATGTAAACAAATAAAAAATTAGTTTACAAATGCTCTGATGTTAATTGTGTAATATTTATTTTATAATATATTAAACTGAATTTTCCTGTGTATGTCATAAATATAAAGAAGTTAATAACATCAATCCTGCAATAACATCATTCGCAAATTTGTCATAGTAAAATATTGCATTGTTACTTTAAAAGCAAAGCATTCAATTAAATAAGTCAATCAAATTGTAGTCATACATTAAACTGATTGTAGTTATACATTAAACTAATTGTGTTCATACAGCTAATAAGCATGCAGCTCAAGAAAAGTAATTAATTAAACCATATTACGATTATATTCTCTACCTATATCCTTATTTACTTATTCTCCATGCACGTGATATTCCTTCTCAGCTTTACTTCATATAATTAGTGAAAGTATATCATTTATTTTCAACAAAAACTTCAAAAATTCGACGATACAGAAGACCATCATCATCTATAGACTACCCCGTAGATAGCCCAAAACAACATTTCATTTCATTACACAATCACGCCTACCAAGGGTGGTGAGATTCTGTCCACGTGCGTAAATTCGCGGGGAAGTTTAATTGCACTAATTTTACCCGGGCTTGTCATATTTCTCCTCCAGGGGTTGGCTAACCTCCTGTTGTAGGGAGGAATGATCCTTCAACCTTTGAGCAGCACGCAAACAGATTCGGGCTTAAGCACACAGGGAAGCCTTCAAAGACAAACACAAGCCAAGCCCGAGGTTTATTCGAAGTTTCGACAAACACAAACGCCAGTGGGCTGGGATATAAGGATATCATTGCAGTTTTTTCTCCAAGCGTTTTCATTTTACGCGTTGTTCTAAAGCAAAGCTGAAGTCAAAATTAATAATGCGATCTGTAGAAGTTGTATTTGTGCAAGGAGGAAATTTTACTTGCCATGTATCCAACCAAAAGTAAATAATATATTTTTGAAATTGTTTAAGTAAATATTTTGGATATGTTGCAAGAGATGAATGGAGCCAATAGATTTCCTGAATGTAATGAAATTAAATTTTATTTATAAAATGCTGATCTTTGAGTGCTTATTAATTGCATAAATGAATAACTATTTCAATGTAGAAAGTTTTATCAAAGGAAATTAAATATTGTTGCTCTGACATGGTTTTCATTTATACTTTTCACTTCAGCGTTAAAATATAAACAGTAAGAATAAATATATTTATCCCCGGCATTTAATCAGCATGATTAATAGAATGATTGAATGACTACTCTTTAGTTTTTAAGGCAAATAATAATTAAGGCAATTTGAACATCAACTCACAATAAGAGGACAAAAAATACCCTTGTACTGTTTGGTTCAATGGTATGATTTTATGGTATTAATATAGTTTTGTCAATGTAATTTATTACCAATATAATTTATTAGTTATTGTAATTTCTCTACAATATTTGCATCATCAATCTTGTGTATATAAAGACAAGTACAATGCATGTTCCATAAATTACAACCTCAGATCATTTTTATTATGATATTGATCTGTAAGACTTTGCTTCGGTCATAAGATTTTCAGTTGATTTCATGCAAATTTCTAAATGTCACAGTCACAAATATAAAAACAAATTTGTCGCTGAAGAATATAATTTTTTCGTGCATCAGACTGCCATCTACTTGGTTGTTATGAATCTTTCTATAAGGATTGATATAAGAACTGTGGAACAATAGTTAATGGATGCATATACCTCTTCCTTTACTTCTAAATTCCATATTTACTTTATATTATAAAACATATTATGTTATTTATTTTACCGGCTCTGTCAACTGCAATACCATGATATCTATATGTGCATATTACAACTATATATTCCAACTGAAAATATTATTGTCTGCTTATGCGATTTAAGTTATAATTAGTAAATTTGACAGCTTTCGATATGTTTCTCATTTTAAAAAGTAGATATACTTTAATAATTTATGCGTCTTTATACGGTTTCTTTTTCAGTTTGGAACATTTTCCGGGAAGAAGTACATTATCGTTATTATAAATGTATTCATGAATATTTCCAGATATATTTAAAAATACCACAGATATTCCTTGCCGTTGACAATCAGCCAAAAAATTTTACTGGATCATATTTTTTTTTCTTTATTTACTATATACAACTAAATATATATTTTTAAAAAATGACAAGAAAAATAAAATAAGTTTTAAAAACATTTGTTTACACTTCACTTCTACATATATTCTTTAACAGATCAAATTAATCTTTTTTAGCTAAGCATGTATTGTTGTTAACATTTAGATAAACTTTATGGCTTTTATATAACTATGGAATCTTTAAGAAATTAAATCTGTTCTTACTAAAATTTCGTAATTCATATTCATACTAAAAGAATAATGAAGATAGTATTATTCAAATCAAGTTATTTCAGATATTACTGAGATCAATATGCGTACAATGCAAAAAGTTCTTTGACAACATTAGTCTCTGTCTAAACTCTGTACTTCGACAGCTCATGTGAGCCAAGGCCAAAAGTGCCCATCTCTGTTTTCGTGACCGAGAGGGCCTGGGATGCAAAGCATATATCCCGATTTTGTGGTCAGCCTAACGCAAAACTCCCAGTGCTTAGTACCAAAACATGATTGGTACTCAGTTTATCGACGGAAGGGATTAAATGTTGAGTTGACCCACTGAAATGATAAAATGTTGAGTTGACCTTGCCCAGCCGGAGAATTGAACCTCAGACCTGTTCTTTGGGAGACTGAAACGCTAACACTAAGCCACCGGGTTTTGATAACATTAGTATACAACATGGAAGATTCTGGAAAAATAGTATCTTGGTAATTACCATTACATACTTATAAATGAAGGTTTTGCTTTGTAATGTTAAAAATTAACTTTTAAATATACTTTAAAAATTGTAGATTGGATAACATTATAATCTCGTTATAAAGTTTTTGATCTCTCACTGCATTATTCTTTTGTCAAATATCTCACAATTACAATTATCCCATATTTTACTGATAAAAACAGTGCTACATTCAGTAAGTGTTTTTGCTTCGGAGAGAACTTGATGTCATTTATGTATAGAAATAACTGAAATCAGAAGCTATAGGAAATACGTTTTGAACCATAATCTTGTGAAGAACAAGCTTGCAATAAAACAATATTTAAAATTTTATAATCAATTTTATATATCTAATTACAATTTACCTTCCTTTCAAAGTGTACTTATGGGAATAAATTGATATTTCTTGACATTTCAGTTTAAAAATAATAACTTCGCATAACAATAATTTCATACATTTAGCGTAATATATAAATCCTCAAACAAGCATTCACAAAACAATTTTTGATATCAAATTAGATAAAAACAACTAAAAATATTTAAAAGAAGCTAATACTTAAAGACATTTCATGTTTTTGGTTTTAAAATATTACGTAAATAAAAATGCTGAATTTGGAGTTCTGCAGCATTTATTTTGAAAATGCATATTTTCGATTATAAGGACAGATATAAGTTGTATTGAATATCATTTTATTTGATTTTATCTTAATTGAGTATTTATTTGATCATCATTCAATCTGAATTTAATTTTGTATTATACACATCTATTTTTACAACAAAAGAATACATCTCTATATTTAAAAATTCTAAAATATCCATAATCATAATACTAATGTAAGAAAATTTTAGTTACACATTTAATATACTTGCTGTTAATTTGGATAATTTTATTTAAATATAAAACTTGTTATACAGGAAAAATACTGATAATTATATTTTCATTTAGTAAACTTTAATTATATTGAATTAAAAAAATTACTTTTATTCCTCATTTGATTCCTTAAATTGGTCTCACGAATTCGTAAATTAATCACAAACAAAAAGATTTTTTAAAAAAATAAAGTACTATATATTTCATTGCTAAAAATTGTTTTGCAGTTTTAATATGGTTTGCTACATTTATCAATAACAACACTTATTTCTGAAAAGTAGGGCATTGTTTCCATGAACAGTGGTTATAAATTCTGCACTGAGATTAGGTACATTTTAAGAAATTCCTACAAAATATGTATATAATATTAGGTGGATTATAAATAAAATTAGAACTGCAACGCCAGAAAGAAATAATGAAATGGAAAGAAAAAGAAGTTGCAACGATGAGTAGCATTTCGAGGTATTTAGACAAGGGATAAGGGACAAACAAAATCTAGAACATTGTATAAGATTAAAGTTTTGCAACGAATTTCTTATTTGGAAATCACTTTGTAAAGCAGAAATTTACTCAAATTATCCTGTTAATTATCCAGAACTAAAAGATATAAGAGTCAGAAATGGTGAAAGAGGCAGTATTATTACTCTTTGAGAATGTAAATTATGGTTCTGTGTTTCTGCCTTTATTTATCAAAATCCAAAAATGTGACACCAATATGTGAATATAAAAAAATATGTTGATGAGAATCATACTGAATGACATGCAGGATGTTAAGACTCTTCCATTATTAACTCCAGAGAGAATAGATTTATTAAAAATCCGAAATCGAAAACCACATAATTAAATCACTGATTATTAGTCAAGTTATTCGCTTATTGGTACCATGTCTAGTACCTGTGGAACAACGTTTGGATCAGTATGGACTGTCAGTATGTATTATTATTTTGGCCTTCCTTTATTATGCAACGGAAAGATGGAAGGTGACTTTATTGAGCTCATTGAAAAACTTGATATAAAGATGTTATAACGTTGTTTGTTCAAACAGGTTCCAATTTTATTGGCAGCAATGTGTTGAACGTTTTGGTGTCTAAAATAACCAAAGACTTGATATGTGCATCCACTATTAACATGAAGATTTTGCAACTGGTCTGGTGGTAAATCAGCCATATATATTAAATTTGCAATTGATGAAGAAAAATTCATTTATGCTATTAGTTAAATACAAATGTATTTTTCTAAGTAATATGATACTTTCTAAGTAAAATTACTTGACATTAAGATATCTTTTTGGTTTTCATCTCCATTTCTAACAGCGTTTACTCTATTGAGTCCATGTTTCATTTTTATTAGTCTATTGTAAAATATCTTTAGTAGTTTGAGTTTTATTGAGAAAAACTTTAAAAAGGCATATGTTTGAAAATTGAACTCATATCAAATTTTAATTAAAGTCTACTAACATGTGTTTACTAATCAAAACGAATATTTTTCTATATTCTTTCATATTTAGTAAAGATATGAACATCATTGAATATCAGGACGTGAGAGCTTTATTTATTGTATTAAACAGGATTGCATAACACAAAGACCAAATTATGTGATGTTATTTTATACAATATTGATTTATTTAACTGTTGTATTATACTTTGTTGGTTGTGTTCTACAAAGTTTTGTTGCATTATGCAATATTTTAAAAACCAATTAGATAATTGTTTTTATAAATTAACATATCTTAGTTGTAACCTTCCAAAACATTTTAACGAGAGAAATATAAAATAATTTGTGCTCTGTTGAAAATGTAGTTATTATTTGTTCCTTATAAAACATTTAAATTATTTTGAAATTGATAACATTAAAATAAAAATAAAATGTTTTAATAAGTTTTATCAAAACCTTTATTGTTAATTTTTCATAAAATTGTTATATTATAATTCCAGAAATCAATCAAACGAACACTGACAAAGAAATTTTAACCATTTTTTTTAATTATCCTAAATAACTGAGGAATTTAATCCCAAAAACTTAAGAGTTTGTCTATTTATTTTTCCCTACATACATGACAGTTTTACAGAGAGTATTACATTTAACACTTTTTAATAAAGAGTGCCTACTAAAGTTAAAACATCAGCTTGGACTACATCGTGCATTTTTTTGAATATGCATGGTGGTATTTTAAGCTAATTAATAGTTTTAATTTTACAAGATATAATTTATAGTATTTAATTAAGTTCTTCTTAAACAAATAATGTCCTAATTATTGAAATAAAATTCCCCAATTTATATTTGGAAAATGTATTCGAAATTAGATCACAAAGGAGTATAGGTTTTGTATTAAGGAACACATACATGTAAATTTGAATTTTGTATAATGGCAATATACAAAATTCAAATGTGGTCAACTATACTAAATATTATTTCATTTGTTATAACTCAATATATTTCTTTATTGTATATCGTTTTTTAAAGTCTGATTTAAATTAGATTATTTAATTTTTACAAAAGTAATTTTACATACTGAAAAATTAATATTTGACATTCAAGCATTACAATTGGGAATTAATTTTTTCCTAGCAAAGTCATAACCCAACCCGAAATAATATCAATATACTTATTCTTTAAATAGTACTGTAGGAGCATAAAAATAAGTTGAATATTAATTACACATATTCAGGTTTACCTAACACATTTTCTTAATGGCAAGGTATAATCACTTCTAGACTTTTTCATTTCAATTCTAAATATCACACACATTTAACTAATGGGAACCAACCAAACACGTCCAGTGACAACAATGGAGTCTAATCATTCTTGAGAACTAATCTAACTAATTACTCCCTTCGTATTCTAAAAGCGAAGAAAAATGTTCGAGTTCCTTTTACGACAGCTCTCGAGTATCTCTCTCTGAAATTAATTTCAAAAGCACCACTTTAAAACAATCTTTACCGATACGCTGAACGTGAAATACGAATTTCACCAAAACGATTGAGTGAACTGGACTTCTTAAGAGATGAACTTATTCTAGTGAACTGGATTCACATTAAATCACCTTTTGACTCACCCGCCCGTCTCCTGACCAATTAGAGATGAAGTAATTAAAGGGCTTGAAAGACTGGGATTACGGCTTCCACCACAGCATTAACTTTCCCGTTAACAGGCGCAATTTACCAAATTACTCTTTTGTCGTTCTCTTTCCTATTACTTAGATACTATTAATGCACTACTAAAGCAATTGGTTATTATACTCCATTTGTGCTTAAGCTTCTGTTTCGTATGCTTCAGCACATTTTTTTCCTTTGTCATCGAAATCCTGAATTAAATATTCCAAAATTTAACAGAAGGATAACTACATTTACAAACTATTTTCGAAGATAAAATCTGACGTATTTTTATGTATGACAATGTATAAGTTTTAAATAAATGTATGGACTAAATTATATACATTAATAGCAATTGATTAACAAATATATAATTTTCTATATTATTTTGTATAAGTATTTCTAATAAACCTTGGAATAAATAGAAAATATTAGACAATTTAATTTAACAAGACATTAAAACTCATCACAAGTTTATAAATGTACTTCATTGTACGAAAGCTAATAAAACTATATTCATATTGGTATGCATAACATTTAATGTATAATGCAAAATAATCATTTTATTGCCGGCCAACATGTAAAGTGTCAGCGTGTCTGACTACGGATAGGGAGGCCCAGGGTTCGAATCCCGGTTCAGGCATGGATGTACTTTCTCTCTCTTCATCCTGTCTTTGTCCTTTCCTTGTGTGTGAATGAGGTGTGAATGGTTGCCTACCCTATAAACGAGTCCCTATGGCATTTGTGTGTACTGAAGTCGGACTCCACACCAAATAAGATTCAGTTGGAAAAGTGGAGCAGAGCACCCCAATTTGCCAGCCTAGCTGGCACACGAGAACAACAACAACAACTATGTTATCATTTTGTTCTAGAAAATCACACAAAATATTTGATTCAATATATAAATTGAAATTCTGTGGCATTCCGATTAATGTAAAATATTATGAATCTTCATAAGAAATACTCATGTGATTCTTTAATAATACTTTTAAAAATCAATGAATAATTTTATGTATTTATCCACAAATTGATTTATATATTTTTCGGCATAATTTGAATAATCTTCTATAACCAACTCTTTCATATGAATAAACTTGAAAATGATATTGTTGAACTTACTATTTAAGGTAATTCACTTGAAAGCTTTGTTAGGCAAACTTAAGTTCTGAAAAGAATTCCTGAATGCAAAAACGACAAATAATCGGAAAGAACTGAACCAAATCCGTAAATCTTAATATGAATATTATTTCAATTTATTATCTAAAGTTAAAATTTCAAATTCATTGTGCATTGTAGAATCTTAACGTTTGTGTAATATTTCAATAGGGATTAATTTAAAAGCATTCCCACATGTAGTTCTAATGATAGCATGCTTGATTTTTATTATTTATTTTTAATATCCATTGATTGGTGTCATGATTTTTTAATACAATTATTAATTAAGATTTTAATTTACATTTATATTTAATTAAAAATGAAAATAATACTATGGAATATTCATTCAGATGTAATCAAACTAATAAATACTTTTATCTCTTGGAAGCATGTTGGAAATATTTTAATCTGATTTACTTTTTCAGCTTTTTTAAGATACGTTTCTTTTGCAGCTTAAGTTTTGTTTTCCAGCATATTTCCAGAACCCAATCATGAATTATTTGGATTTAGCAAAGATGTCTATTTGTTAATAATGTTCTCATTTCTATAAATATAATATAACCTATATTTTTATCATGTTTTTGGGCAATATTTTTCGGATGCATTAATTTCATTTATATCACAACATCTAAAATCTTCTGAATTTTAGTACATTTTGCAGCCAAAGACTGACGCCCTAAAACTATTCCATGTTACATGAATTACCTGCAAGAATTATTAATGATTTTTCAGGATCACTTAATCATGATTTTTTGTTTTAAAAGTTAAAATCGTAACATGAGCTAAAAGTAAACTAGAAAATTTAATCCAAAAGTTATAAAAATACATCATTCTAAATATTTATGGTATTGTTTTCTAATATCGCAAAAGTATAGTTGGAAAAATATTAAAAAGAACTTAAATGAAGTGATTAACTCCTTCCGATTTATTTTAGTATTCATTTTTATTCTTAAATAGTAATAAGATTTGAAACAGAAATTAATTATATTTAGTCAAAAAGTCCTTATAATGTAAGTAATACTTAATTATTAATTTTTTATTATTGAATTGGTATTTTAATTACATTTTATTTTGTTTTTCATAAAATAGTTTTAATATAATGTTTTAAATTTTTTAAGCACAGTACATTATTCAAGAAATTCTGGAAAATATTAATTTATTAAAATATAAAACGAATAAAGGACCTTTTTTACAACATTTTACTTTAATAAAAAAAGTTCCATGTAATTAACTTATATAATTGCTCTTTTAAAAATTCTCTGTAACTTTTCGCATATAGTATAAAAAGTAAATAAATAAATGAATATATAAAATGAAGCATAATAATGTCGAAGAAGCGTATTAATTTGGATTCTCTCTCTCTCTCTATCATATATAATTTGAACCTTTAACATATTCTAACTCCAAATGTATACAACTTACTTTAAAATATAAATCAAAGCTGTTGATAAAATTTAAGACAAATAAATGTTGTGCCTAACTATAAAAATTTTGTTTCTCGACAGTTAAGTGTCGTAGCTAAATATATATTGGTACTGTAATTTATTTTCGCCCAAGAATAAATTTCAAATCATAGCGGAAACTTTCATTTAATGAATTCTATTCTAACACAAAGGAACAGATTACTAAACGTAAAAGTTAAATGATGTGTAACAAACACTTTTATTTACACAAGAAAAACACTTCACTTTTAAAATAATGGCCTATTATTAAACTGCTCCGAAATGAGACGGATATTTGTGCTACAAGTAATGATGAACTCCCCTTTTATAAAAATTTAAAAGCCATTCCCTTGCAGTTGTGCATCGCTTCCCTCCCCTTTTAGTCGCATGAAAGCTAGACTCAAACTTTTATCATATCCTTCTACCAGGGTATTATGTTTTAAAATATCATCAAAAACTGGGAAGGAAGGAAATTTTTCTTTTGTTTAAGGCAAGATTTTAAGGTTCAAAAAGTGTAAAGTTCGTTCCTAAAAATGTGGTTGCGTCTTATTTGTCTCACGTTATTATATTGGGATTAAAAAAATGATAGTTTTAAAAAAAAGTATATTTTCAAATGTCCTAGAAAAAAAAAAGCTTTTTGAACAAAGCTGTAAAGAGTATAAATTATTTAAAATTACAAACACAATCATATCTTCAATCTGTTAACTTATGATATCGAAAAAATTTAATTTTTACAAATTTTAAAGTATATAATATGAACTTAATATAGTTTATAATTTTTACATAGTATAATAATCATAATTCTTTTAAATTTAATAACAATTTTAAAATAATGATAGAGATTTAAGTATTAAATACTTTACTACATGAAATAAATAAATCGACATGCCTGGTTTATTAATTTTAGAAATTCATTGCTCTTTGGTTAATAAGATATTAAATGTAATTTGATAGTATAAGATGTGAATTATAATTGTATTTAAAAGAACTCCTTATTGATTAGAGCTTGTGTTCTTTTTATGAATCCATCTTATTTTATATTTGCTTTTTTAAATTCCATTAATTTCTGGATGACGAACAAGTATAGCACATTAGATGATGTAAAACAAGTTTTTAGAGGGACAATGTAAAATCTGCAGAAGAATTTTAATAGAAAATATAAAAAATATAATAATTTTTAAATATTTTTACCTTGACCGTAATTTTTATTCTTAAGCAAAAGAATAGGAGTAAATATGATTGCTTAAATCAGTACAGCATTATAAATGACAGCCTTGTTACAAGAGAAAATACGTCATTTAAATTTTTAGTTTTAATTGTTGTTGTCATTTAAATGTTGTTATCTTAGTGTAGTTTATAATCTTGCTTTCATTTGAATGTGAAAATAATTTTGATTTTAACTGTTTTTTGAATTTTACTCTTTTGGATGAACTTTAAAAAAATCAAAATATCGTTTAGGTTTTAATGTGCACCTAAACAATTTATTTTATTTAAAATTTTAAATAGTAATCTCAATATAAGAATTTTGATAAAAAACGGGATGTTCAAAAGTCACACTTGTTAAATGATATACATTTTGTAATTTATACATATTTATTTTATGTATAATTTACAAAATATATATAATTTTATCTAAGAAAATTTCTTAGTATAAATATTCCATAATCAGTTTTAACAGGCGATATTTGGTTTGATTATATATTTTCGGTACATTTAAGTAGCTGTAAAAAAAGAAGCATAATTACCTTCCTGCTGATAATTTTCTTCAGAAAAAAATAGGTTTTCATACCTGCATTTATTTCACATACATTAAAAATTCAGCAAGTTAAAGTTTTCACTAGTATATTCTATGTCTCTAAAATATAACAATTTTATAAAATATGTACTTAATTTAGTAATAACATTAGGATTCAATTAATGGTACTTTTTTAAATGAAACACGCTTTTTCTCAATAGCTTATTTTCATTTTTTCAGGTTTTAATGTTAATTAAACATACGAATAGTTGAATGAGTAAACACTGATTTCTCACTCTCTGTAAAATAATGGGGATTTTTACTATCCAACAATAGTCTTACTTTTAATTCCTTTCTTTGTTTGTTTACTATATCCGTTGCAACAAGCATATAATTTACTTATTACAATATTGAATAAATCTAGAAACACATTATAAGCATTCGCTTGATTACTGATTGTAACATATTAAATGAGCAAAATTTAACAACAACCTTTAACAAATAATACAACCTTTCTGTTGATTGCATGATGTGTAAAAAATATAAACATTTTATTTATTTCATTCATAGGGAATAACGGTATAGTACAAAAAGAAACACTTTAATTATTTTCCTGCTTGAATTTTTTTCTAAATTTAATCCCATTAAATTTCTTTAGATGTAAGTAGAATGAGCCTTCATTTACCCAGCACTTTACAAATTTGATTATTCAAATTGAAATTAATTAGTATTTTTCTCACAAAATATTTTTTTATGCAAGTAAGGATTTTTTCCTTGTAACGATGAAAATTGAAGCGTTTATTTTAATCTTTGTACATGTACAAAATAAATGTTTCTTTTTCTCATAATAGATTTAAATTAATTGAAAGCTTTCCATTAAATATTTTTGAAATGCGAAATTAAATAACATCATTCTTCATTTAATGATCATTAAATGGAATGAAGCCTTTTTTATCACGAAATCCTAATTATCGTTTCATTGAATCCTTTCATAATGAACTAAGATAGGTCTAAATTGTAGATTGAATATATATATATATATATATATATATATATATATATATATATATATATATATATATATATATATATATATATATATATATATATATATATATATATATATATATATATATATATATAGATTTGTTTAATGAATTTATAATAAGATCATTGCAGCACTTAATTGATTATAATAAAAGAAGATATCTATGTTTGCTTAAACTTTGCTTTTTTCTTCCACTAATGTCAAGTTATTATACAATCCAGAAATTGTTTCCTTGAATAAAAATTATTATAACTATGTTTTACAGACAACAAATATTTAATATAATATAAATATTTTGTTATGTAATCAATAATTTTATAGAGTTTTAAAGTGTTTTATTTCTGAATAAATATGCAAGTTTTGCTGACGTTTCTATGTATTTAGTATATATATATACATATACATTATATGATTCTTACAGGAAATATGCCTATTATGTAATAGAGTTCAGTGGAAATTGTTTGAAACCAAATAGTCAATTAACAAAGAAAAATAACAAAATAAATATATTTCTCTACTTAATACTTATTTTGAAAATTTCATATTGGTTCAAAATTTTCAATTCTTTCTTTAATAAATAAAAATATATAAAATGTGAAGAGACTAAATATGAATTATGATCTGCTTAAGTAAGCTGCTTAGCTGATGTTCATCTTAAAATATTTTTGTTTTAAAAAAAAAGGAAATAATATTATTTGATATTAAATAAATTTTCATTACAAAAGTCTAAAGGGTGTTTAATGCATTGTATACCTTTGTATACATTGAAATTGTGTACAATATATCACGTAAATATTTCTGCTCCGCAAATTCTTAAGCTTTGTTATGTATGTTGATATTCATATTGTATTTAATAAGATAACTTTATTTAATTTAATATTAAAAAATTTCTTGGTAGAAAGGTTTACATGAATTACTAAGAATTACAAAATATCAAATGAATACAATCCTACTCAAAACATAAATAACTATATTTCTTTACAAATCAAAAATATATTTGATACATTTTTCATCAAAAAAAAATAAAAAAAATAAATAAATTATATTACATATGAAGTTAATCAACGTTTCTTTTAACTCCTTCACTGTTGTAAAAATATTTTTTAAAATTATTTTGTTGATATTTACATTGTTCACTGATTTCTTAAAAAAACCCATCATGAAGGGAAATATTAAAAAAACACAATTGTATGGATTAGAATACAAATTCATTCTTACGACTGAAAACAATTTGTTTATAATGGATTGTACTGATATTATTAGCACAAAGATATTTCATAATAAAATGAGCATTTTGCTTATTAACTTCAATAAATTGTACCCGAAATCAATAACATGAAAATGAAAAAAAAATTAAACGCATTAGTTTGGCATTCCCTAGAAAGTCTTATCTTAAGTATACAGATAATAGATTAAGAATACTAAAAACGAAGTTTTGAAATTTTTTAAAAGCATTTTTGTAAAATTACAGAATACAATTATTTAATGCAGAAAGTTGTATATGCATAAAAAAACTGTGTTATTTGTAACTTTAGTGATTAAAGTATTTCCTATGTTTCAAGGAAGTTGAAATCCTTCTCTCATATATAATATAACTTTATAAATATATTCATAGGAAATATTTAACACTTTTACAAGGGGAAAATTGTTCATTTTATATCAAATGAAATATTTTCTAAAATATAATTTTATATAATAATATAGTTATTGCTACAATTTGTCATTAGGAATTAGAATGTTAGTTATAGAAGAATAACTTAGAAATAAATTTCATTTGTAACTCCATATTACTTTCCAAAATATTTCCGTATATTTTATTTATGCTTTGTTTTCTAAATTATGACATACTTATTACCTTGTTTATAACAATAATCTGGACATTTCTAATAACATTCCATAAATTAATTATCTTATTATTGCTCCATTAATCAGAAAGTAGAAATGGATTTTTAAAGGTAAAATCAACGAATCATCATTGGTGTTAAGAGTAGTATTATGCAAATAGAGTTAAAAAATGAAACATTTAGAGAGTCTACAATGACAATTTCTTTTACTTCTCTCTAGATGTCTTACGAATACATTAACATCAGCTATTCAGGATCTGACATATGCACCATCATTACTTACAACGGCAGAAGCACTTTATTTTAAGAACAGCAATATTCAATTACAAAAACAATACAAAAATATTATTTACAAAGATGCCAACAATCTATAAATGCTGAGTCAAAATTTAAAAGTATAATATTCCACATTTTAATATATCATTCTCTTTCCCTACAAAACATATGTTTAAGTACAAATTACACAATATTACAGTTTGGATTGTTAGAATATCAGTATTACTTTCTTTATTAATCCAAACCGTAAATCGAAAATTATAGCATCCAAATAACTGATCTACTGCTACAAAAATAAGCTTCAACTCTCTTGACCAATGCCCCCGGAGTTACTAAGGAAATAAATTAGTTATTTACCTACGTGACAAAGAGCAGCTCTAGATAACAGCTTTCTAATAACTTATTTAAAATTATGTTTATCACACCTCAGAAATACCCAAATAAACAAAGGCATTCATTATCAGGCAACACTTATGGTATAATCAGACTACTGAAAGATGGATTTACAATCGTTATAAGACTGTGTCTTCATAAGTTTTATCTACAAATCAATTTCTCATTTACTTGTTAACAAATCATTGACATTTCCAGCCTACACTCATAAAATAAAGTGGACACAAAGCAATGACTGATCATGTATGAACGTTCTTAGCTGTGTCCGTCACTGCATTATATAAAGAATTGTGATTTAACAACAACATTTTAAAAATAAAAATATATTCTTCATGAAGTGACATAGACTTCGTAAATTTCTGCCTCAAAATGCATACTAAAAAAGCAAAATAATCTTTATACTTCTTCCCATATAAAGGGATTAAATTTTTCAAGGCATACAGCAGGCCAACGCGAGCAATTCATTGATTTATCTACAGATTTAGAATAGTTACTGAATAAATAAAACTTTTACAATCTATTCATTTTTTCAAAACTTGTAATAAATATTGGTGACTAGTTTATTGACTTTTTTTAAAGACTATAATTTATATAGAATTATTAAATTAATGTAATTTTTATCTCTATTTTTTCATAATTTAACATTTACTTCTATTTTCTTATATAAAAAATCTGTTAAGCATCTATTTCAACATACTTAAGTGTATATTCAATTTATTTTCAAGAATAACTCAGATACAGATCTTATTGCGTAGGTTGCTATAGCCTTTGATGTCCCACTATTGTAAAGTTTTTTGAATAATAGTTGGATGAAGTTCTCTGTAGGAGCACAGGACACCACATAGATGGTGTTATTGATCCATTAATGCTAAATAAAATGTTCCCGATAACCAATAGGTAAAGACTTGTGCTGTTTGACATAGCCATGTCTCTATCTATACATTTTTGCATTCAAAATTTGCCATCAATAAAGTCAGTTACGATGCTAATATCATGTGGATAATTTCATGAAATCCATGATAAAGCTTTCTGTATTTCATACTATATCGATATTACTTTGCTGTTTACTTCGTAAATATATTACAGTTTAAGCCCATCATTTATATAAGATCACTTCAGATTATCAGGGTTTTATAAACTTGTCTCTGTATTAATAGATTTTTGAAACTTTATAATTATTAAGGCAAGATGTGATTTTTTTCTTTTTTAAAATAATCCAAAATGGAAAAAATGGAGCTTAAATATATATATAATCACCCAATATAATATACAAATATATTAAAAACTAAAATCATATTCTAACTTCCACTTCCAATAAATCAATCCTATATATATAGTATTCATGAATAACAAAATCACTTGTATATTATTTTTGATTTAATTCATCCTATAAATTTTATATTCATAGAAACTTTTTCATATTATTTTATATGAAACATGAATATCTATTACTAAAGATGGACAATAATGAGATTGCTTCATTTTCCTGATAATTTTTAAAGATATTTTATTTTATATTTTTTAAAACTTTTTGAAAGACATTTTCCCTGTTATTTTATAATATGTATAATATTATCTTTTCTAATTTTAATGTGTAATTTATATCTATTTTAACTGAACAACATGAATAAGGAAATCCAAATTTTTATAATATTGTAACAGTAAACAGAAATAATTAATATAAAATATTATCTTCAGATTTATATTTTTATAATTTAGTTATGAGAAAAATATCTATGAGTTAATTGTAATTTTTCTAGCTTAACTAATCTATGCTAATCATAAACTGAACTAATTATACAAACTTTTTTACAGAAACACTTATAGTAGTATATATTTTTTATTAGAATATAAATATTTAACATTTTGTTATGATGATAAACTAATAATAAATAAATTCAATTAAAATAATCGCACACACATTTATAAAAAATCAATTTTATACATTTTTCTTAAGAATTGATTTTTTAAATTAAATAAATATTTAACCTCTGATAGTTGAGTACTTAATAAAATATTTATTATAAAAAATTCTTATTAGTAAGACAATTAGACTTTATCATATTTTCACAGGGACAAAAAACGAAAAATTATCACTAAATTTCAAGAGATGAACTAAAATTAACAAAGCAAATATTCTTCATATTTATTACTGGTATTAAAAATTCTTCCTTATTTTTCTTCAATGAGGTTCACAAAGATATTCTAAAAATTTTATTTGCTTTGTTGTTTAAAAATATGATTAGATTAAATATTATTTCATATTAACATTGATTTCTACTTCTACTTGCATATTTATTTTTTTTACTTAGAAACATATCTATAATAATTATAATAGTCACTTTAGAAACCGCTTGAATACAATTAATTTAGTAAAATCAATGCTTTTATTCGTGAATGAGATGAAAACAAAATTAATTCATTATATTCAACAGAAACATTCATTGGACCACGGAAATGACGAGAAACAGAATAGTAATTCTCAATTCATTGCATTATTATCATTCTGATAGCAATGGATTGCGTTCTGTTTAGATTACTTCTATAGAAAGATTATGCTTAAATATTAAATATTTTAAGAGAGGGAAATTTCTGGTTTATTTTATATTTTTCCATTGCTATTTTTTGCATAAGATTAAAAATAAAAGTAAATTATCTTTAATTCTATGATTAATGTTATGATACTTCGTTTTAGTGAATTAAATACTTAGTATTAATATTGGGGAGAAATGTTTACAAGTACATACGCTAAATAGGAAACTAATCTCAATTATAGATTCCAGATCATTTTGCTTGAAAAAATTTAATTAGTACAGGATTAAGAATTCTTATTTAGCGTGGAGATCCTAGAACCAATTTCAAGGACATTAAATGAATTTTAAAATTTGAAATATTTTAGACATTACATTTATTTTTGAAAAATATCAAAATTTCAATAAGTCATAATATATGTATCTAAGTTATTTAAAGTATTTCGTTGTAATTGGATAAGTTTAAATGCAAGCTTAGAAATTCTTTAATAATGTCTAATTCTTCTTAAACAACTATCAATAATTTTAACACTATAAAGCCTTCACAGAAATGTACAAAATTTCAGTTTCAGTAAATTGTAAGTAAACATAATATCAAAATTTCTTAAAACATTTTCTTCCATTTAAAATTGATTTGAATAATATAAAGTTTGCAGATTTTATTTAATTCTTATACATTTCAAACAGCTGTTAAGAATTTTTATAGCATAAAATGTTTAAATATCATATTTAATTTCGAAAAAAATTTGAAATTCAAATAAATGTAAATAAGTTTGTATAAATTTCTTAATAGAGAAATACTTAAAGTGCAACTTAAAAAACTACTTATTCCATAAAGTTTTAAAGTATCACAATCTTAGCAATAAAATTCGTTTTCTTTGTAATAAATTGAGAACATTTGTTTAGAAATGATGAAAACATTTATGGCAGGCAATGTTAATTTGTTCAAAAAAATTTATTAAGTATTATAGAGTAATAATAGACTGTGTGTACATTGAAGTGTTAAAATATACCATATACTAATAGTACATTATATTTTTCAAAAGTATAAGGAACACTGTATACACGACTGTGTATTGAAGTACTAAATAAAAGAAAGCCATACTACCAGGAAAACAAATTTTTTTATTACATTCTACATATATTCATTTTCTAAAACCAAAGAGATTAACTAAAATATATATGGGACTCAGAATATGTCACACATATGTTTGAAACATCATTTCGGTAGATTTTAATTTAATTTATGTAAATAATTTGTTCACCCTTGTAATTATTTGCATAATATATCAAAAATGCAATTATTTATGGTATCAAAATATTTTATCAAATTATTTTAAGTGTATAAAATTTAGGCTATATAATTTTAAGTATATTATCTGAAATTTACAAAATAACTATAACTAACACTTATATCTATATTAATTTAGTATCTTCTTAGTTTTTTAAAATTAAAACTGGCTTAACTAAATTTGGTAAACTCTAAAGCAACTCCAGATTTATCGAATTTTTGAAGCATTTGTTATAGTAATTTAAATTTCAAATTATAGGTTACAATGTATATATATATATATATATATATATATATATATATATATATATATATATATATATATATATATATATATATATATATATATATATATATATATATATATATATATATATATATATATATATATATATATATATATATATATACATATATATATGAAGAGAGAGAGAGAGATGGGGAGAGAGACAAAATTTATCAAGAATAAATTGTACATATTACAAAAACATAGACAGTTTTTTTTTAGTAAATTCTCATCCATACACACACATACTGTCAAAGGTCTAAGTATGGTAACCTATATGGTTACCTCATATGATCAAGAAAAAAAAATCTCAAGAAAATATTAAAACAAAAATATTTCTTCCAAAAGTTTTAAACAAAATGATATTATTATTATTCATATAATATTTTTAATAATTTTAACGGAATCCAGTAATAAAATAAAAATATTTAAAACAAGGTATAATCAAATAAAGTTAACTTTTGGAATGATTTTCAATAAAGGATAATATAAAATTCAATAAAGGATAATATAAAAAACCTTGCCTTTATAAAAGTTTTTATCTGAAAAGAATAAAATTTAATAGAAATTTTGTAAACAAGAGGAACTGATGTATATTTATTAAATTTATGATTTAAGCTAGCTTCGTTCTATATAAAGTGTAAGATATTGTAATTATAGAAAAAGAATAATAAAAATATGCATTTGGTTAAAAAATAATAATGAACTGAGCTTCGGTGTTCATGTGGATTGAGAGTTGAAAAAAAGCAACTACTCGATGAACACAAGACTTTTATTCGTAAAAATTCCACTAGAAATACCAGCTGTAATAATCACAATTATACTGATACAATTCGTCAGTTACAATAAGTAACAGCTTCCAATCACAGGTCTCAAATACCTCAGGCAGAAAACAGCTTCTCTAAACTAGCAGTCACGACTAATCGTCTTCACAAAACTGACTGTGTGTACAAAACCTGCCTAACCATGTTGCGCTGCGGTATTTATGTCTGACTTGGTGGAGAAATCTACTAATTTCGCCAAGGTTCTGGAAGCTTCTAGGATATCTCGCTAAATATTGGTCCTAGAGCTTAGGTGATGGATGTTTTTAGAAATATCCATTTCTCGCCAAATCGCCAAAAATCTCGCCAAATCGCCAAGTTTTCTCGCTAAAACATCGCCAAGTCACCAAATCGTCAGAAAACCCGCTTTTAACGTATAACACGTCTAAAACCGCAATTTTTGCCCCAAATATGAGTATTTCCGATCTGTCTGAGATATTTTAAGACATGCAATAATTATTTATAAATTTGTAACAATAAGTTGGATATTTTTATCGGGTAAAATTCTTAAGTGTACAAATGTATAAATATTTTTTTTTAAATATTATCCTGATTCAATAAAAGTATTGTTTGTAGGAAAGAATCGCTAAAAGTGATACAGTTCTAAATGTTTTTTTAATTAATAAAAATTCTTTTTAAATTAATATTTTTGTTCTAGATTTGTGTTTTTAGGTACTTAAAATTACTACAGCAATATGTTTAATGAGAAGGGAAACAAAACTTAAACTTTCGAAAAAGTTCCACTCGTCATAGCATCAAGTGTTTCGTAATTTTAAGGCAAAACAATGAATGTCATCATAATAGAAATTAGTATGCTTTCCTCTTCAAAGTACAATATGAGTGACAAATTCTTATGCTATACAAATACTTAACGTTCTCAGGAATTATAACGTTAGTTCTTCATTGGAACTAAGATTACCAAGGAAAATTCTTTCTTTTACTAAAGTTATAGATTCATGAAGATTCAGTGTTTTTTCTTCAGCTCTGATATCCAGCAAAATAAAGAAAAAGGTGATCCCTAAAAAAATAAATATTCTAATTGTAAATATTTATTTAAGTGTTAGTGTGCAAGCCTTGCCAGTGACATGATTGACATTTAAAGTTGCTTGATAAAACAAGTCTATTATATGAGATTAAATTTATTCAGCTGTCTAGAAAAATTTTGAAATTTATATAAATCGTTTACATTTTTCATTATTTTCCTGTGATTATTAAAACTAATTTTTGTGTAACAGCTATATACAGATTACAATTTCATTCTTTCCAATAACAGGAATTTAATGTTTTGAAAAAAGATCACATAAATTCTCTTCTTTTGATAATGAGTAGAATATAAACTGTGTGTGATAATGTAAAACATAAACTAGTTATCCTAAGATACCTTCAATTATCCTCATAACATTTTCCCTCATTTATTAAATATATGAGTATATCGCTAACTAGCGTAGTCAACCATATGCTTTCAACCATCCTAATTTTATTAATAATAATGTACACATTTATAGATTAGCTGCCAAGCAACTAGTGTTAAAATAATATGTGGGCATACTTACTTATATCAAATACCCTTAGAACAGTTACTTCTCCAAGGTAATGTTTTCTTCCTTTTAATGAGAAATATTTGCTGAATAAAATGTTATAAGCATTATCCTTCTAGTTAGCTTATAATCATCTACTATTAATCATCTACTTACATATGCAAATAGAGGATTTGTGGCCGACCACCTTGTCTAGTGGTCACAGTGCCTGGCTGCAGATAGGGAGGTCCTAGGTTCTAATAACGGCTCTGGCATGGATGTACTTTCTCTCTCTATCTGTCCTTTCTTTGTCTTTTCTTTCTGTGTATGAATGAGGTGTGAATGGTTGCCTACCCTATAAACGGGTTCCCATGGCACATATACTGAAGCAGTCGGACTTCACACTAAATATGGTTCAGTATGAAAAAGTGCAGCAGCGCAATCCATATTGCCAGCCTAGCTGGCACAAGACAAAAAAATTATTTGTGCCTTGTATATTTATGCATAGCGAGAAGAACAAACTAGTAGATAAAAATGTGTGTTTTAAATTTAAAAAACCAAAATTTTAAATCTCAGTCAATAATTGCTTATTAAAAGATTTTATTCTTATTAACAAGAATTAACATATTACTTAAAAAGAATAAGAAATGCATACTTTTTATCATGTCATGGCTTTAATTTTTTTATTGTTAATTTAGATAAGTTCATTAAATAAATTTATTTATAGATAATCATAACAGTTTCAGTACTTTAAAGCACTAAATGTATCATTAAACATTACATTTAAATTATTTTAACTCAATTTGTAAATAATACTTAAATCAACATAAATAACGCTCGAAAAGTTCAATATCTGTGGCTCTATTTTCATAATAATAATCATTGTGATTTTATTGAAAAAATTAATTACTAATATTTATTATATTTTCAACTGGTATTCTTATTCTTTCTAAGAAGTAAATCTTTCTAAGTAATTATTCAAATTCAATAAGCCGTGATACAGACAGATCAAATGTCAGAATAGGGTTTTTAATATGCTATTTTTAACTATAAAGTAAAATATTACATTCAAATCCATATACATACTTAACAATATTTAAAATTCAAAAATAAGCTGTATGCAGTTATTTTCTTCAAAGAGAAAAATTGTATTCATTAGAATTGAGACGATACATTCTTAGTGTTTAAATATATTCCAATCTAAATTACTTGAATAAGCTTAAGAGCTATATTATAAAGTGAATAAAACTTCAATTAACAAACACTTGAAAATATTGCGATTCTAATGGAAATTAATTATCATTTCTTTATAGCACACTTGAAAAAAATAAATCTTCTTTTCACTTCAGATAATGGAAGCAATCCTTTTTGTATCCCCGCATTGTATATGAAACTCAAAAATACTATTCTTTCTTAAAGTATTTAAATTAATTGAAACCTATTCATTTCGCATCTCGAAAAAATATTTTTACCTTAATTATTATTTTTTGTAAAAAATAGTTCTGTGAAATGTGATAAAAATCATTATAATAGTTCAAATTATTTATTTATTCGTATTTTATTCATTAGTTATTCACATTGCAAATGACTTTATTATGAAATCATTTGCAATCCTCAGTATATTTTAAAATAAAAACTTATATCATCATCTATTTAAAGATAAATTTTCAGAGTTTTCTTAGGTAAATATAATTATTACTTCCATTTTATACAAGTGTAAGAAATTGTTTTCAAAAATATTTAAACATTTTTAAGACAAATAATAGGAATGATAATTTACTTTTGAAGTTGGAATGAAGACTTCATTAATTCCGTAAAAAAATTTTAATTCCAAGAATAGTTTTAGACACATAAAATAAGTATTATTGTTACTGCACTTACTTTTTAAAGTATTTACATTTTAGTAAGCTGTATATCATATAGAAAAAATAATTTTTTTTTATTTTTAGCAATATGACAAATATATATTACACAGTCTTTATCTACAATATATTTATCTAGCTTCATTCATAGATAAAAGTGCAACTATTAGAATAAACAATTTTATATTCATTGAATTACTACCATTGATGGTAATTGGTTAAATTAAAACCATGCATAAGTTGCTAATGCTCGAGTTAAAGAGGGGAATTCAAATATAGTTGTAAAACATTCATTTTGTTTTACCTTTTCCATAAAATGATCAATACATTGGAAGTAAATGAACAACAATTAATAAAATCAAATCTATAAATTGGAAAAAAGAAAAACAATCAAGAAAATCAACTAAATTTGACGTCGGACACCAAAATTTGAAGACAAGTATATTGTGCAGATTTCAATGACAGACCATTCATCTATAATATTTGAATATAATCTGTAAAAAACTATTTAATTACCACATGGAAGATTTTCTCTATATACTGTATCACTTGTTTACTCTACAGAATTAAGAATAGGATAAGGCAGGCATCTTCAAAATAAATTACCGAATACCATAAAACAATAATTTAGGCTAATCAAACTTTTGCTTGTGTTACTATGATGATCAGACTAGAGCTTACGTAAAAAATGGGGATAGACTGATAAATGTAATGATTTGATCTTGTACTGAATACAAACAGCTTATTCCCCAGTAATACACACATCTTACTATCTATAATAAAAAAATCACTAACACATCTCAAAGTTTTTGTCTTTTTCTGCTAACATGTATATAGATCTTGACAGCGGTTGCATTTAAACGATCGCTAAGTTTTCTGAGCAAGCTGAATTACATAGATAACCAAGATTTCAATATAATAAGCTTTATGCAGTTATTTCCTTCAAAGAGAAAAATTGTATTCATAAGAATTGAGACGATACATTCTTTGTGTTTAAATAGAAGTATTTATTTATGAATATACTAGATAAATAGAAGTATTTATTTATCTAGTATTTATTTATGAATGGTTTCCCTAGTTTTCTTGATTATCATTGGTTTTTCCATAATTTAAATATACTAATTTATTAATGAATTTGGTTTTCATATTTATTGGTACCAAGTGTGGAGAGTAATAAAGCCAAAAAATTATATTCACAATATAGGAAATATAACTTTATAAAAATATATACTAAGGCGATGTTACAATAATTTATAACTTAATACTTTATCAAATATAATTTATTGGAAATTGAATCAAAAGATAACTACATGAAATTTAATAGAAATACATATTGCAAACTTATTATTATTTAAATTTTTTTCTAAGCTTTCATGTCATAACACCACTAAATATCATGATCATTCATTACTTTTAAATAAAAATTAACTAAATTTCACTTAAAGAATATTTAAAAATAATTTTTTTAATTAAAATGTAATATATGTAAAATAAATTTCGTAATAAGTTTTTTGAAAATATTCATTCATATTTATTGACTTACTTGCATATTCTCTGAAAAATACATAGTATAAATTAATTATTATTTATTATATTATTATATCTTATTTCTATGCCTATAAGAGAGCAATCATTGAAAACTATGTCGCATTCCTTGCATTCTTTTTAAACAATTTTCAAAACAAGCGATTTTTTAAAACAATAAATCGTAATAAAATTATTTTGCAATAGAAAAAAAAATAAAAAAACATTTTTTAATTTTCTAATTTGCCAACAAAATCTTGTAACTAAAAATATAAGAAATATAAATTTTGCTATAAATTTATTGTAAAATTAAAATGTAATATTTTTTCTAGCTTTTGGAAATTTAATTAAATAAATATTTTTATTTAATTTATTTGAATGTATTTTAAAGCAAAACATTGATTCTTTAATCATCGAAAGTACCTTTCTAAATGATGAAAGAAAACTGTACATGTTTTAAGATACTATTAATAGCTCAATACTCTGATTCCATTAAATGTGTTATAAATAGAGAACTAAAAGTATGATAAGAAATAAAATTTCCAATATCCAGAATTGGAATAATCGCACAACTGAACATCTATATATTTGCAAAATGCTTCAGCTCAATCACATTTTATTGAATACTCTCATAATGCACTCGTTACTTTGTTTCCTAAGTGTAATTATTTTTCTTTCAATTTTATAAAGTTTTGTAAGTTCGAATTGATTTGATAAAATAACATATCTTGTAATTTTTGCTTTCAATTAAATAAGATTTTATTACAAGCAATGTTAGTATAAGAAAAAATATTTTTATTTAAACTTGTATTTGATTATTTAATTTAAGATTTGTGACACAAATCATTAATAAATAATGTAAGTTGCTGCTAATCGCTTTATGATCGACATCGTTCTAGATCATTCTTTAAGTCATTTTATACTTTGTTATTGAAGGTAATATTATTTATTCACGATCATTTATTTTATGTGAATAAAATTGATTAATTCACTAAGCGGTCTAATTTTAAGCATTTTAAATTCACAATAAATATACTTTCTAACATTATAATACTAGTTTTTAACTACAAAGAAATTGCCATATCCTTATAATTTTTCTTTCAAGCCTTATTTGATTCTTGTATAAGTGTCATACAGAAGTCAATTTTCCCACGATTCAAAAAGGAGGCACTGTAAGGATGTGCTCCTTTTTATGGTGAATTTCATAAATAAAAAAAACCTGCTGGAGAATTTTTCATGGGAAGGGTATGGCTATCCACCTTATAGTTCCGATCTTGCATCCAGAGACATCTATCTATTTTGCACCTGAAAAAATTCCTTTACAAGCAACCCATCCCATACAAATGAAGATGAGTAGAAATTTGTGACATGTTGGCTTCATTCCAAGGTAGCAGAATTTTATGATCTGAAAAGCAAAAATTTACAACACGGAATGACAAATGATACAGTTCCAATGATTTTTACCTTAAGAAGTGGATGAAATATTGTTTTATCATATGAATACATTTTTATAGTTAATGATTATATATTTCTCTCAATTATCCATTTGAAACTTACCTTTCGGATGACTATTCTACAAATATCATCAGTAAAAACAACAAATAATTCAGCTATACATTATAAGCAATACGAGTTCACAATTACGAAAGCCATATGAATAATTTAAAGTTTATAAAATTATTGTTGATTTTTCTCAAATTACATCGATTGCAGTTGAAATTTTAAAAAAAAATCAGTTAATTGAATAAATAGGAGTTAACAATTCTCTTTGAACTTATCTTTTAATAATTAATATCATTTTATCAACAAAATATATATTAGCAAAAATAATAGGAAATTGAGATTTTAATCCTTATAATGTATCAAGAATGAAATCGAAAAAAAAACTTCGATATAGACGAGGGAAGTAATAAGACAAATACACTCTTAATGTTAAAATTCAGAATTTTGGTAAGAAATTAAAATTTGTTGAAGATAAAGTAAACATTTTTAGATACTTATAACAATTTCAACAAATATAATCAAGCACAACTACAAATTTACTTATTAAACAAATAAGATCTTAAAAACTATGCACAAATCTTTTATCGTAGTTTAATATTGTTATATCAATAATAATATTATTATTTTTTTTAATTATTTGAAGTTTATATTAAACTGAAATAATGTCAAAAAAACATACTAAATATATAAGCCTTCATAGTATTGTTTTTAAAGTACAACAGAATTATATTAAAGGAAACATATTTTTCATTTATATTGCATGAAATACATAAAAATTCGTTAAATAATAATAATAAAATTTGAAATTTAACTTTTCGAGAACTATTCTGCATTTACTAATAAGCAGATTTGCAATTAAAATATTATAAAATACATAAATATGTAAGAATTTTAATATGCAGATAAGTTTTAACACATGAATCATATTTATTTGTTGCATCTGATTTTTTAATGTAAATATATTTCACTATTATTTAAATTGCTATATGATGCATTTTGAAAGTCATAATAAATATAAACATTTTTGTCTTTATCATGTATCAGTTAATAATTTGAAATGATATGAAAACAATTATAATATTTTATTGCGGTTTACACTAATACATCAGAATAATTAAGTAATCATGAAACAGCAACAAACTTAGAATAGTATAAGTGTATTTTCAACATACAGTATATTTTTTTTTTGAATCCAAATTTTTATGAAAATACTAGGAAAACTGTCTTAGCATTAATAAGTAATTTTAGAATATAATTTTTTACTATGAGAGTTTTATAAAAAATCATAGCATTAGAAACTCAATCACTTATGGACAACACATTCCATTCATTTAAATTATTCTTATTTAAAAGAAAATCAAGATAGTAAATTATTTGCATATAATTGAAAATTAAACTATTTCCCAATAATAAATAAAACTAGTTTCCAATACACACGTGTAGCTTTTATTAATTTAAAGAATCATGTAAATAACGTTTTTTTGGAATACGTTTTGAAAATATAAACATTAAAAAAATCATCCTTAACTTTTACAAAATTAAAATTTAAAAAATGCATGTTATAAATTCTTATTTATTATTTAATTTATTTCCCATTGAAATATATTCATTATTTATGATTTAATAAATTCACACATTAGACATATTTTTAATTCAATTGGAAAAAAAATAACAATCAATAAGCATTTTAATTATATTTTAGAATAAATAGTAAACATAAAACATTTTCGTAAATTTTCTGATAAAAATTGAAATCCAAATGAATAAAAATAATTCAGCAATTTTTAAAGTGCTCAATTTTATTTAACGAAAAAGAACTAGTTGCTTGTAAGCTTGAAAAGTAAAATAATATATGTATTAAAATTCCTGGCATTTTAAAAATAACAAATTTGTTAACCACTATTTTTGGAACATCATATTTTGTGTACCCGGCTGCTTTAATTTAATTGGTAAAGCCCAATTTAGGGCTTGGTACAAGGAAGCCTGCTGGTGCAGCTCCACATCTTTTGTAAGGTCAAATTAAAGCAATTAAGGTCAAATTAATTTCATAACTTTCAATAATTTAGAAGTAATATAATTGTAGTTATCTAAAAATATAAGGAAATATTAGTAATTCTCATAACTATAAATGCTTTTAAAAATAATTAAATCATAATTTTCTTTTTCTTTGTTACATCCATTTTAATTATCCAGCGAATTACGAAGAAAATTTCATGAAATAGGGAGAGGAGTGTGAATTACATTTGTTATATTTTGTTGTTTGTACTAAATATTGTTACAAGGAGAAATAAAGAGATTACACAAATAATGAGATTATTTTAAAGTGCCCTACAAGCAATGATGAATAAAACTAGGATTATTTTTATTTAGATAAATAATGAAATTCCCACTTGAAATGCAATAATTAGGCATGAAGTGAATAATTTAAGGTCAGAGTGCTATCTACACAGATGACAATTTGTCCAGATTATAAAATTTCAATAAATTTTCAAGATAGCGAATATTCCTACATGAGTAATGTAAAAAGAATTAGAACAGATTATTATCATATTTGTTGGAAAACTACTTTTTAAAATTACATTTGAGATCTTTTTTTAAATAGTTAAGCATTTAAAGGCTGTCTTTATGCAGATTTGTTGAGAAATGATAATAATTGAAAGGAATTTTGAGCTTAACTGTGACAAATAATTAAATATAGGTTAACAGTAGTTTAGATGAAAATAAAGAAATAGGGAGTTTTATAATGCTAAACATATATTGATAATTGTAGTTTATTTATTGAAAATACCAAATATATATTACGATTTCATCGTGCGTGTTATACTTTATGTACATAGAGCTAATTGAAGACAATATAATAGGCGCAAAACCTGAAGAAAAGTTATGTTGTATAAAGATATAATTTAATGCAATTTTCATACTGCTCTGCAACGTACACAAATTAATAAATTAGTAATGTTTAGAGAAAATTCTTTATGAATTTTAAAATTAAAAAAAATAAGATTTATTGTACAACTTGAAGTTAAAAAATATGAAAGTTAATGGCAAATTCCACCGAATGAGTAAATTTTAACACAAAAATAAAAGAATTTTAATAAAATGGAAGTAAAATAACCTAAAGCAGAAAACTTACTTAAAAGGATCTTTATGTGCTTAAGAAGAAATGCAAAGTACTCTTGAAAAGTTTATAGATCAATGAAATATGTCTGGGTCTATCATCTGGGGATTTGAAATATCGATTTGGGAATGAAAATGGTGTATCGATTCATAGCAGACACATTGTAAGAAAATTTGCATTTATAGAAAACACATTGTTTCCTAAATTATCACGAAACAATATTCCACTTAAATTAATTTGTATGTACATCTATTGAAGCTATTATTGTTTTTCTAAGAATATATTTTATCTGAACAAAATTTTCGTAAAAAAAGTAAAATGTATGGTCTTTCCAACTTATATGTATTCTTTTGCCAAATAATTAAACTTCTCTTGGATAAGAAAGTTAAAATGTATTAATTTGACAAAATAATAAATAAAGTTTCCAGTAAAATCCTGCCGTGCTCTTAACTGAGGAATGTTAGAAGTTTTAGTCACAAATATGTGAGTGAGATATTGGCAAATGGGTGTAAGTTAAAGAGTGAGACAATATATCATACTCTTAAAAATAAAATTTCCCAATTAGTGCGGACTCATCTAGTAAATATAAAAAAAAGACATCATTGTTTGAAATTTCATATATAAATTAATGTATGTCATAGTCATTGATTTATTGGCTTATCTATAATGCTTTATTTCATATTATATCATTGTTGCACCAGAGTATCGCATTTGTTTCTGTACTTCACCTAGTTTTCGATGACGAAAAACATCAAGCATCAAAATATTACTCCTAGCTGTTCAGCAACTGTTCTAGCCAAGGAACGCATATTACTTGTCTCATTTTTGAAACCAAAGCTGCCATCAAATCAAAATTATTAAGTACAAATATTTTACTCCGTATATATCACCAGTTATATATAGTGCAACAAGAGAATGTATCATTAAATTATAATGGTACCATAAATTACTTTATCAAATATTATACCAAATTTAATGATTTGACAGTAATTAGTCGTTTAATTTCATTTATATCTTATTTATATTACGTCTTGACAATATTTAAAAACTTTTAATTATGAGTGTGAAATGTGTAAAATACATAAATCATTAAAAATGGATAAAAATGGGTGATATAATCATAGAACTGCATATGTTGGAGATATATATATTACAAATAGATTTTAACGAATCTAAATTTAAGGATATTACTCCGGGATAATAAGAATATAATTATTTATTTTTATTTATTAATTCCAAATAATACAATTCTATAGTATTGATAGATTTGTTGATACATATAAAAAATAATCTTATTGAGTGATATTTAAAATATAACAATAAAAATTGGCTTTCAAACTATGCCAATATCAGAGTAACCACTAAGGTTTTCAAACGATGCAAAGCGTTTATCTCTCTAGATCACACTGAATACGGTTAAAGGGAAATAACCCACAGAAAGTGCTATATCCGTTATGTGATATTAGGAAAATTGATAATTTTGCTTGAGAAATTATCTTAGAAATAATATATTTATTATAAACGACTCTTCCAACTGCAGAAAATGACAAACTTCTGTAATAAAATTCAGTTGCATTAGATATATAATTTTACAAGAACCACTGGGATAGATCAAAAAATGATAGTTTTTCTGTAAGGCTGATACACACACTGCTTAACTGATACACACATAGCGACTTCCACAGTACAGTGGCTGCATGGAAATTGATTAGAAAAAGATATATACATATATAATCAAAATTTCCTCTTTTTTCAGAATTTAGTGTATCGTGATTCCCATTAATTCATTATGCAGTGCATTATTTGTCATGATTCATTAATTAGCTCATCTAGCTCCTCATTGACCTGTAATATTACTGTATAATTACGACTTTAATTTTTTTGAAGATGGTCTCATCTATTTTTGTAGTAAATTTTATGGTTGTCAGTGAACATGTTAATTTATAATTCATTATTTACATTTATTGGTTTATCACTTGAACTGAATCCTATAAACGTAGTTTAAACTTGCATTCTGTTGCACATATTATAAAATTAAATTATTATTTTATATTCTTAAGTTATTTAGAAAAAAATACTCCCTCATGTTTGCTATTTTATTTTTAAATTACTTCTATCTTATTATTTACTTCTGTTCACCTGTTCACTTTAAATATCTTAAACGTGTTGGTATTTTAACTTCATACTTCATATATATATATATATATATATATATATATATATATATATATATATATATATATATATATATAGGTATATGGTCTTTATTTTTTGAACATTTTTATTTCATTTAACAATAGAGAGCTCCAATATCTGAAATTTAAATATTAATGCTTATTTCAGTGATAAATAACTTTTTTATTCATTACTATTATTAAATTAATGGATGTTTTATTTTTACTTAAGTATATAATTTTACCGTAAATAATTTTTACAGTAAGACATTTCAATTATTATTGATTATTTTAAAATAAATTGCTTAGCATTTAAAATACGATTTGCTTAGAACAAATGCTTAGCAAAAAATTTTTAAAATTGATGTAACAGTATCTGTATTTGCATAATAAATCAAATTCTTGCCTATAATATAAAATTATAGATGTATTGAAAAATGATTGGAATATTACTGTGAGTGAGAGAGAGAGAGATGTTGTCTGAAAAATATATTTCTATCATGTTTTCTGAAAATGTACATAATATAAGTTTTAGAATAATATATAAGCCTAATTAAATCTAAATAATTATGTATAAAAACTGAAGTTTAAACATCAAACTTATATTGTAGTTTTATTATTTTCTTGTTCATATTTCTTCAATGAATTCAATTAAGGAGCTGAAATATTCCTGTATCATATTGCGATACAGTTACATTTTTGATCTTTATATGTTTGAGGATGCAGTAGGGTAAAATAGGCATCCATTATATCTGTCATTAGAGTAAACATCTTTGGAAGTTTAAAAAATTAATCAATTACAGTTATACTTGTAAAGAAACAACCAAAATGTTTTTAATCTGCCTAAGAAATTGAAATTTTTTATGCAAATATTATTTATGAAAATCACTACACTGATTTGTAAAATATTGCAAAGAATCAAAATATCTGAATATTTATCAAAAATATGAAATTTTATTAATTTCATGAATTTGTATTAGAATTTGACTGAGAATATTATGCTTGTTATCTCACTTAAAATCTTCACTTTTCTATGTTGCTTTCCAATTCAATTTCGAAAATAGGATAAAAAACAAATTTTGTTTGCTTTATATTTGAATATTTCTAATATTTTTTTTTATGTTTAGTTAGAGATGTTTTTTTTTCGGAATTAAAATCATCGATACCATATTTTGCTTTTATATTACTTTTTTCACGTAATGTCTACTTATGAAGAGATTGCCGTTTCAACAATTAGTTTGATTCTCATTCTACTGAATATACGTAATTTAGAAAATTTTTAAATGTTAGCAATTAGAGAACCTACAACTATTAAAAGTAGTTATTTTTATCAATTTAACTGAATAATATTTTTCACATTAATCGGAAAAAGAAGACGGATCTACTTTACTACTGAGAAAAGAGAATTCTTAATACTTTCGCCATTATTAATATCTTTTTCTTTTTAATGGGAGATTATCGAAGACAACTGTAATCAAAATAATAAAATTTAAAACTAGAACAAAGAAAAAACAGCAATATAAACTCAGATAACAAAACTAAATCTACAATAAGTCTATAAACCGTTCATCTGCTGTCGAGCTCTTCAACATTCTCCCTCACAAGTGTCCCAAGCTCAAAGCAGAACAGCCACTCATATAGCTCACTTCCATTTCCTCTTGTGTGTGGCACATTTGGGGAAGGGTATTTTATACAATATGGGTGTTTATACAGACAATCGCAAACATTAGCAGAAAAAAAGGAGCAAAAGATCTGAAATCATTACTGTAACTTAATTATTTAACAGTAGTTTAAAATTGATATTTTTTATTCGTCTGTTTTAATTTAAACCGGCATTATGCATCAAATTTTAAAATAAATAGATTTGTGAAATTGATTCAGTTTAAGTAATTTTTCCTTATCTAGCTATTTTATGCATTATTTATAATTGTTTTTAACAACTACAAAACAAATACCGTTGTAAAAAATAAATCATAATATCAAAAATATTAAATAGTTTAAATTTTACTTTCTCAAATGTCATTGTTTTTACCTGATACTTTCTTTTTTACTTCCCAATGAGGATGGTAATTTATCATTTGTAACAATGTAGCAATTATTATTCGTGTAATGTGAACATAAATATACATTTCGATACAAAGACTTTGTGTGATAATTTGTGCTTATATTGTATAAATTAAAATAGATTTAAATATTAAAAATATAAATTGCAGTCAGCAATTAGTTCGGAATAGAAAGAAAAACATTTAATAATATTGATATTTTTTTAAAGAAATGAAAATTAAATTGTTCATTTTCCACTGTGCAATCTACAAATTAAAAACACAATTATTTTTTAAAATACCTTCTCTTTAAATGAAAAACTGCGTGATTGGATATATTTTATACAAAAATATTATTGTCGAATTAATAACATACAATCAAGTAGAATTGCTAATTTTTAAGGACTTCTCATTCTTAAAGAATTAAGATGAGATCTTAAGAAAATTAAGATGAGTTGATATTTGATTTCAATATGTGTAGCAATTGAAATATCACTTAGAATTTATATTCTTTTCATTAAGCAAAATTTCAATAAGTCATTCTTAATTTTTTACATTTCTACAAGATGATTAATCAAAAATACGATGAGGAGTAACAGATTTTAACATTTTCCTAATGACGTTGTATCATTCTATGTCAAAAATGTGTTACTTTTGATGTACATCTGAAACATAGATTGAATATTTGCTGGTTATCATCTTTTCATTTCAGATATATTCGGCAATTGCTTAAATGTACACTGCAAAATCATCAATTTGCGAACGAAACTGCCAATATCAACAGATGTTTCTGATGACAAATATGTATGATTATCAATTGGTATAAAGCAATTTTGTGGTTATAAAAATATATTAGCTAAATATTTATATTATTTAGCTTTTTCTTTAGTTTTATGATCTTTCTCAATAAAATCATGAAATATTTTAATTTATTTTTTTCTCGGTAACATAACATGACATTCTATATTTTCCAAATAAAAATGAAAATTGAAATATGATTTCTAATTAAATACTCAGAAAATTCTAAATACATGGAATATTTACATTCTGATTGAATACACACATATACATTTATTTTGTCTTTTTGCAGTTGTGTTAAAAATTTAAAATATTGAGAAAGCAATCAAAATTAGTTTTTAATCTAAGAAAATTTACGACCAAATATTTTATTATTTTATAAGTGATTGAAATTCTATTAATTAATTTATTTAATGTTGTAATAAAATAATTATATATTGCATTCAAAATTTCTTTTTAAATTTCAAATTCCTGAGGAAAATATTTATACTTTCTACCCAATTAATCACAAAATTACTCGCCATTTTCTAATGATTTCTAGTTTTTTGCAGTTAAAAAGTAAAATCCATAATTTCAATTATTTATTATCAGATATTCTTATAATACTATGTAAAGTATAAAGTATATTTTGGACATGCTACGCCAATATTAGTCACTGAATCATTGTGTTGCTGAAGAGTCATTAAAGTTCTTCATTTCCTTTTCCCTAATGATGAAGATCACGATGTTAATATTATTTTCCAGAAATTAAAGAAATATTACTTCTTTAATTTGTTACTTAAATTAGTAATAAAATAAGAATTTAATGATACACAATAAATACAATAGAATTTTATTCTAATTAATTTTCATTCAATGCCAAATTTAGGAAACAATGTTTTCTTCTTTTTTCATAAACTATTATATTTATCATAAAGTTATTTTTTTCTAACGTCATAAATTATTTTATGGAAAGCGAAATTTTTCATAAAAATTTTACATAAATTCTGTGTTTCATTAGACTATAACTGACAATAAAAGATGCACATATCAAATTATAAACAAATAATGAAATTTTCTAGTTATGAACATGTGAAACTTTTCAAGAATGATAACCTGTCACAAAATAATGTAAAATGCATGAAATGATGCAATGTTTTATTTCCTTTTTATAAAAATAATTTATTCTGATAAATTTACTTCAAATATATCAGTTTTGAAACAGATATATTTCTCATAAAATCCCAAATGCAGATACTTCTATCTATTTTAATAGACGAAAGTATTTTAATAAACTTCGAATAAAGATAAACAGTAAAATTTATACTTTCTTTTATTATTTACGGTGCTTGTTTTAAACATAGTATGTGTGGTAAAAACTTAGATGCGAGCATTACAAATACTAAGATTGGTATTCTAAGATTTATTTTCGGATTTAATGTTTCGAAAAATACATCCTTCCTTTCTCATTTTAGAATGTGATAGAAAAATTCTTAAAGTTCAAAATATGTAGGAGATTAATCCATCGTTGTAAAGCAAGATATAAAAACTCCATTAGCAGCATTTTATATCCCATTAACCTATTTTAAAGTACATTTAGTTTGACTAATGCTTTTATACGAAAGATAAAGATGATATATATGCCCTTCCAAATTGGCATAGTTGACCCAGAAATACTTTGCAATGTTTAAACTTCCAAAAATTTAAAAACCAGTCTCCGTGCATTTTTACAACTTCCGAATCCATTCACTTAAAAGAAATGTCAAACTGCTCTTAAAATAATCGCCAAACGAGCAAACTCCTTAAGCGCAAGCAGGAATATTATTCATTCTTTCGAGGTGGATACGATTGGTGGAATGCATTGTTTTACTCCAGAGACTAGCATCAAAGGTTCTTTTTTGACTCTTTTATTTCAGGACTAAAGAAATAAGAAGGAACAAAAATACTGATATAATATTTCAAGCGATGCATTTTATTGCTCGAAATGTCTTTTTTCTTTCTTTTTTAACTGTGTTTCAGTACAAATTAGGTGCTCAAGAGACCATTTCACCTTCGAGGGGAAAAAAACTTAAATGAAAGTGTCCCTTTTACATGCTATATCATATATAGTTGAAATAAGGAAATTCAAATTTTCTTATAAAATATCAATAACAACGGCAAATTTGCATTGATATTTTAATATATATATATATATATATATATATATATATATATATATATATATATATATATATATATATAAACTGGTTAAATTTAAATTTACATTTTGTTATATATAAAGAGAGTTGAATTACAAAGAAACACATGGTTGCATTATCCTCTAAGACGTAGAACAAAATTATTAGAATTCCAATCTGAACTTTCAATATTTTTGGGAAAACAGAGAAATGATACCAAAAATGCATATTTTTGATCGTTTAGTGAAATTATCACCATAAGTTCTCAAAATACTATCCAAGAGTGTCGTTGCACAATTGATACCGGTATAAAGGAATACCTACATAGCCTCACACAGTTTCTTAGTGTCTTGTTAATTTTTTCTATTAAAATGATGATTTTTGACCAGAGATCTTCATCTGCGTCCACTAGCCTGTCGTACATTAAATATTTAATTTTTTCTTAGAAAAAGTCAAAAGGGTTCATGTTCTGTGAGAAAGGAGATCAAGTCACTGTTCCTCAGATTCAATTAATCGTGATGGATATGTGACATTCATGAAATAACGAACCGTTATGAAATTTGTCCTGATGATACATCGTAGATAATCTCCGTGTCTCACTTGTTATTGAAATTAAAAATCCGAAATAAACTGGGAAGCAATTTTTTCACCAAGGCATGTTATGTTGTGCACATCAAACGACTGATTAATTGCCTGTCCTATCAGGTAATCATCAAGGCTATATTCCCATATGTTCATGGAAAATTTCTGATGATGTTTACTAGAGGTAGGACAAACTAAATTTTTGTCAGACCAAATATTTTGAATGAATAGGTGGCAAATACCTGCTCTGCTAAATGTTGCATCCTCATTAATTAATGCTGTCCATATTTTTGTGGGTCCTAATTTTTTATCCTCGAAATTTACTGCATATTGTCCCCTTGGCAGAGACAATCATCCAGGGGCGAAGACAGCTTGAGAAATATTCGGAATTTTTCTTGAGTAAATTACGCCGTATTACTGGTTTAGATATATTGATTTCGTATTCCAATAATCCAGTACACGTGGAAGGAACTTAAAGATGTGAAAACTCCTCTGAAATCTTGTCGAAACCTAATCTTCTGTTTCTGGCATATTTGCTCTTAGCAAATAGAATCGCTTTGCTGCTTGATATGACAAATGTACCAATTTCGCGCAATCAACATAGGAAAAAGTAGAATAACTTAGATTATGATTTAGAAACCAATATTCTTATAATTTTCATTCTCCGCTTCCATTTCATTTTGCTTAACCACAGGTGCAATTCATATGTAACGAATCCTTATATGAGTGTTCTGTTCATAGCAGTGACGAAACGTTCTGGACTGTTTTATCAACTTAATGATTAAAGCAATAATAGTTCGCAGTTTCTAAGAAACGGTGTTTGCTTTTATTGATTTTTTTTTCTTCTTGTAAAAACTAAGAGAAAGATGATTCTTCTTCTCATTGGAAATTCAAATGAAATAAATTCTTGATAGTCTAAGCCAATGTGTCATGGATACTGGCATAAGATGCCACAAGGGAAGTTGATTTGCGTTGCTTTATAAAGAATCTCCTATAAATCTTGTATAATACAAGAATGTGACAAATACAAAGACAAGCACGTTAATTTACCTTGACTATTGCAGCTCATTGTTTTTTCTTGACGTGTTTCTATTTTCTGCTTTTGTGATTCTAAAAGTAGAGTGTAAGTATTTTTTGAAATTATTTTAAGTTTTTTGTTAATTGTTTTATTATATATAATTAAATTACATTCACTAATTGTTCTTCTTTACATCCAATTTATCTAGGTACATTGATGGGGTAAAATTTTAACTATTTATTGATATCAAGATTATGTATGAAATAATTATAATGTGTCTCCATAAAGGATTATTTCAATGAATATAATTCTTTATTGAAAAAATTATTAATAAATCGAACAACATATTCTATTTTTATTTCTGTTTCTCTTTCTTAATTTACTAATACATAATCCAGACATATTTATTGGTTCCCTCTATTATTTAAAAAAACAGCTGTTATTTTCAACGGCAATTTTCTTTAACGATTTCTAAAATTAGTAGCTGATTTTAAAGTATCACTTTGTATAAAATCCGTATTTTTTTCGCAATATTTATGAGTTTTAGTAATTGAGATATAGCGAAGTTTAAAATCCTATTGCGATAAATCTTTTCTTGGAGAATTTCATTAATTGCTTGTGCTGTAGATACGGTTAGGGAAAGTTTGACATATTTATCATTTAATTTTATCATATATATATTTTGTGGTTGTTTTGTATAATTTTCATGTGTAAAACTGCATTTTTTCAGTTTCAGTTACATTTACATTTGTTTAAATATAATATGTACGAAATTTCATGAAATAGGATATAATATATTATTTTTTTCGTTGTTTGTCGGTAAATTTGAATTTAAATTGATACAAACTGTTTTATAGTTATTAATATTCTGCTATAAATTACGTTATATAAATATTCTATTTTCATTTTGTTGAAATAATTTGTTACAGAAACAATGACATTAATGAACATTCAAAATTCATCAAATTCATGTAGTTTCTTTTAGTGTAAGGCAGTTTTATTTTTTAAAGGTATTTAATTACGTTTCAAACCGAATGCACAATCTTTTTATTGGATAAAAAACAACTGAAAAGGAAACAGTGCTTTTTCTCTATTTATTATTATTAAATAAAGAAAAGTATTATATATATATATATATATATATATATATATATATATATATATATATTATAAATATATATATATATATATATATATATATATATATATATATATATATATATATATATATATATATATATATATATATATATATATATATATATATATATATATATATATATATATATATATACATATATATATATATATATATATATATATATATATATATATATATATATATATATATATATATATATGTAAATGTGTATATGTAAATGTGTATGTATATATATATCGTGAGAAATAGAAGATATAAGATTGTATTTTAAGGGGAAAACTTATATAGAACAATTGAATATCTGTGTGTGAATAAATTTTCCAATTTTAGAAAAAAGGAGTTTCTTTTTCTTTTTTCCCAGAAATTAAAAAGGAAACAATGAAAAAGATGTTAAATATAGGCTTTGCAAATACATTAATTAAACAATTAATAGTTACGGAAATATAAGGTTGTGATGAATCTACGTTTTTAAATAAAATATTAGCATTCAATATCAAAGCATTTATTTAGATCACTGCTAAGAAATATTTCGATTGGAACAATTTTAAAAGCTTAACCACCAGACATTTTAAACTAATTTTTAAAATCATTGTTAAATATAATAAAGAATGTATACAATCATTTAAGTTAAATATTTTGATTTCCAAATAAAATGCTAGTGTAATTATTGCATAACTATAATGTGTTCAGTTTTTTTTAATTATCATAGAAGAAGAGTAAAGCAAATTGTTCGGATCAAAATATTACAGAAAATTCTTAAGTACAAATATAAATTTAATGACAAGCAATGTTATTAAAATAATTCTTCGTTTATGAGTATAGTTTGAAGTTAAATTATAAGATTTCACTTAATTTAAAGAGGTATTCCCAATGGTATCATTAGTGAAAAGGCGTCATATTCTTTTTTCTATTATGGGTATTGTAGTTGTGCCCTAAGATCAAATTAAAAAGACATTTATCTTTCAGTTGTAAAAGTTTGATAATTATAGGAAGTATTATTATTAACAATGTGTTCTGATTTAATTATAAACACTGCACAAAGATTTAAAAGAAAAATAGAAGTTTTAAAAAATTGCATTTCAATTGCTCTGATAAACGATGTTTCATTTATAAATTAGTATATTCATAATTAAATAGCAGAAAAAGAAAAAGTTAATTGTAATATTTGCATGTTATACTATTTGAGCAGAAATATTAGTACTATATTTATTTTAAAAATGTAAATAAATGTTTATTATATAGTTCAAAGTTAAAGATTTAAATTTTTTTCAAAGATATAATGATGTTTGTATAACAATATTTTGTAATTTGTTAACACACTTCTTAAGAATAATTAGTTAACTCTTTTCTTATATTAATAGAAAAATTACTAAAACATTTACATCATAAAAATCATATAGATCAAAGAGTTTAATACTAAACTTTTGAATATTAACTTATAAATAACGTAAATACACCCAAAATAAGAGATGATTTTACACTGAAAATGACCTCAAACAAAATGGAAAGTAAGGAATATTTAAGGATTAATTTTAAACGTAAGAAAAATTCAGGTAAAAGTCGTTTAAGTATTTATTTCAACAAGTATGGTTTTTTGGATACATTTAAGATTTTTTCGAACCAGAAACTTTTTTAAAGATATTTCGAATTGATTAGCGAACATTTAAACGCAATGCTTTCTTATTGTTATTTGTTTTTTTTCTCATTTACGATGTATATTCTTTAAATAATAATTTCATCGTGGAAAATAGTATTCTGAACTCATTTTCAAATTTTTTCCAGTACCTTATATTTTCTAATGCATTGATATTTTAAAGGATATAGTAGATGTTTTGCGCTTTATGAGTTAAAGCACTTTTTGCAGAAAAGTAAATACATTCTTTTTGAAACAGAAACTATAGTAGCTTCCAGATACCTGCACTTTACAATGACAGTAATTTCAAAAGAGAGCATACGATGCAGAAAAGGCACAAAACCAACATAAAGACTAAGAGTCAATCAAGTGGCCTTAAATTCGTTTTGCCAGAGGGCATAACTTTCAATTAGCAAACGGTTTTAGAGTTTTACCGGCCACAATCAATAATTCTGTTTTCTTTGATCAGTGAACAATATGCTGTTTGTTGAAGAGGCAGTCTTTGAGTAGTTACTGATATATCTAAATTCAATATATTTGGTTCGAAACATAGAAATTCTTCAAAAGATTATCATTAAAGTGTTTGGAGAGATTTGTTTGGTAAATATAATTAAATAAATGGAAAAATCAATTGTTAATTTAGAAATCTTACATTGATTTTTAAACTTTTTTAAGAAAATCAGTCAATATATTAACATTGTTGTTATTTTGTAAAAGAAGCGCTTCATAAAGTGACATTACAACGAGGAGCACCTTATAAATGCTATATATTTTTCATTATTAAAATATTAACATAAAATGTAAATACAACATTTACATTGAAGCATAAAATGTATTAAGTTTAAGATTGAACAACATTTTTAATTTCAATTATGAATTATTTTCATATTGTAATGCAAACCATTTTATCAAACCTTGGAAAATATTAAAACTGAGGACATCAATTTAATGAGCTAGAAATAAATTCTTATTCTTGAGTTTATCAACTAAAAATTGACAGTAAAAGTATCAATTTCATTAAAATTTTTTCCAGAGAAAAGTAATTTTAATATTTTCTAAGCAAAAAATGCTGACGTAAAACATTATCGACAAAGTGATTCAGGTGATAAAATATTTATATTTTCTAATAAATTTGTATTCATTCAAAATGTTTGAAATAAACTCTTTTATTATATCTTACCAGTCTTACTCAACAAATGAATATGCTTTAAGATTTTAAGAAAAATAATATACATGAAATATTAATGCACAAATGTAAACAATGTATGTAGCTAAATTGAAGTAAAATAATTTATAAATTTCCTTAATGTAAAACTGCATTCTAACTCCGTATTACTAATCAATCCTAATTTTACATCATTAAAAATTAATCACATCAAATATTGCTATTATATTTAATTTTAGGAACCATAAAATAACATTTTTAACAGTTTGTTGAGGATTATAAGAATATTAGTATATATCTTGTAATTAAATTTTTTCTGACTTTTATAAAAAATATTAAAGGAATGGTTATTTAATGAGTTTATTGATTTGGAGTAACTTTATCTTATAGAAATTTCCTAGGCAGTATATATATATATATATATATATATATATATATATATATATATATATATATATATATATATATATATATATATATATATATATATATATATATATATATATATATACATATATATATATATATATATATATATATTATATATATATATATATATATATATATATATATATATATATATATATATATATATATATATATATATATATATATATATTTGTATATATATATATATATATATATATATATATATATATATATATATATATATATATATATATATATATATATATATATATATATATATATATATATATATATATATTGCATTTATTAACAGATACATTTGATAAATATAAAATGTGCCGCAAGTTTATCATTAAAAATAAAAACTTCAGCAATCCGAAAAAAATTATTTTATGTTATTATAAAACTATTATCCTTTGAATCATCCCGAATATTTATCAAACATAAATTAAATAAACAATCATTAAAAATTTATCTATTATGTATCTCTACGTAAACAATAATTTTTAAACTTTTTGCAAAGACGTTATAGTAATTTGTATTTTTTTATTTTTTGAAAGACATTTAGCAAACAAATTAAATGTTTATAATAGTATTCAAAAGTAATTTTACACGGTTTAAATTGTTTTTATAAACTAAAATAGGTCTTCAAGAAGTCAATAAAAGTTAGAAATTAAATTTTTGTTTCCATTTGCTGTCGGTTTTTTTTTACCTATTTCTAAATTAAGAAATTTCTAGGTATACTTTTAAATAAATTGGATTGCAAAAGAAAATTTGAATTTTGTTTATTACACAATTTTTGAAAATTTTATTATGCAAACTTATACATGCCTAATCTTAATTTCATAGTATGGAATTGCAGCAAAATTTATAAGCAGAGAATTTATAGAATATGATAATAACTAATATTTTAATAAAAGTGTATTGCGTATGTTTAAAGTTGCTTCTAACTTACCAAAATAAATTCATTATTACTTAAAAATATACCATTTTATTACATTGAAAGACAATTACTTCTTAAGAAGTGTAGATAGATAAGAAAGTGTCAAGAAAGTACACTTGAAAGAAGTGTAGATAGATGCTGGAAAAATAACATACATAATTGAATGTTTATAGTTATTGAAAGATAATAAAATAAAAAAAATACAAAAAATACTAAGCTTTTAAATTTATGCTACATTGGCGAGAAGTTTGATTCACAACTTTTCTGGGTGACTTGACTTAGTCCATACCTTCATATTAGCAAGATGGAAATTTACCAGTGAATAACACTATATTACTTGCATCCAGAAGAATATATTTATTACGTCATTACCAGATTATTTTGGATGTAAATGATAATCTATAAAAATGTAATTACAAAAATTATGAAACATTTTTAATCCTTAGTATATGACAGAAAATTCTTCTTTCAAGCAATATAACAAATTTAATTTGTGAAATAATTCCTTAGAAAATTGGGATAAATGAATTCTAAGATAAACTTGTTTGTGGCCTTTCTCTTTGCAGTTTATATTTCGCATTTTAATCAATGCCATTATAAAAAGCAAATGCAATTTTTTACAATGTAAATGTGATTAACAATTGTTACTCTCGTATTAAATAGTTATTTTAAAATGAATAAATTTTCAGAAATCCATACCCCGGTATCGTACTTATTCATGGCTCATTTCACAAGTGTCTTCCAAAAAGCAGAATTTCCTCAACTACTTAGTTTTGATTGTAATTTGTTTTCTGAATTATAATTATTTTTGTACAATAATTATTTGTCTAATTTGTATTCGAAATCTAAGTTGTAAATTTTTTATTTCTTGTAACCTAATCTTTGAGCATGATCCAATATTTCTTACGTTGAACACTAAAGTAACCAAACAAAATACAAGACCTGGAAAAAGAATGCAAATCATGGGCAATACATTACATTATACGATTTACAATATACGATTTTGGTGATAATGTAGGACATTAATCAGTATATATACGAATTAAAATCGATTGTAATGTCAATAGAAGTTATATATAAAGTGAGAACAGATAGCTGATTTGAAGTATCACAAGAGTTCTTACGCAAGCTGTTTAACTATGATTTGTTGAAGACATCGAACGTCTCTCGAACAAGATTTCCAGTTCAATAGAGAAAGAATTCTTGCCTATAGGGATTGTGTATCATCCTTCAGAGAAAAATTAATAGTCAAACAAGACCAAACAATAACTTTAGTGTGGATCTGTACCTTCGAGATACAAGGGAGAAAAACGGACAGATGGACTCGATTGCATCTACCATTTTCCAACACTGCACATGTTGACATACTTCTTGTGGACGAACAGTGATGGATTGCTAAATTCCATCACGATCCACAGAACAGCATATTCATTCTATTACCTATTTCTCCGCATTTGTGTAACCAATCAATGCTGTTTGCAGCTAAGTAAAATATCTGCAATAAGCCCATTATTTTGCTAACCCTTAAGTGAAAAGCCCATTCATTATTGATAACAATACTGTTGTAATTGACAGACATGAAAATAATGGAATAATGGTATGATTGAATTTCACTTCTACCAACAAAAACCACAATATTTATATTCAAAATGGGGTTAGAAATTGCTAAACTGTTACGTTATTATTAACTTCACTGCTTCTACATCTGGTATTATGATTAGTAGGATTTTGGATTTCTCTTCCTCATTCCTGTAGCCTTGACAGTAAACTTAAAAGTTCGCGCTACATCTCTAAACTGTTGTAGACAGTAGATCTTCTGTATCTCAACATTTTCTATATTTAGCTCTCAGTATATTTCTATATTTATCTCTAAATATTTTACTATATTTATATGTAATCTATATTTTATCTTCAAAAAGACCAATGCTGAAAATACAGCTTCACGAAAAAGGGATGTTGAAAATGTTAATAGAGTGCAAAATGGCCTTGTTTTCAATGGAAAAAAAATCCTCTTTATCTAATCTTGCCAATATTCAAAGAGCTATATGTTGTTAAATAGTTTTGTTCTAGTAAATATAAGTAAAAACATTTAAGCATTCTGGGGACACTCTTCTTGATTATGTTTTCTCACTTGTGTATTCATTGATTATCACTTAATTCTCACGTAAACAAGCTTAAAAATTTATACATGCTTCTGAATAAATCTTATAACCATAAATATTTAATTTTTAGTCAATTAATAATAAAAGATAGACATTCAGATAGATTCAATACCGATAAAGAAATCGACATGAATGAAACTGCTAGGAAAGGAAACTAGCGTTTTTAAACATTCCGTTCCCTATGAGAAAACACATACTCACATCTGTGAATGCTCGAATGGGTATCTTGTCAATATTGCAAAATGTTCAAGACAAATAGAAATTTCTCTCAAATTCATGTTAATGTATGACATGGTAAACACTGATTATGGTAAAAAAAGTCAACAAATTTTTCTTTTGTCAATGCTTAGAATCTGTATTGCCAAATGTCGGTTGAAATCAGTATTCTTTGTAATTTGTAGGGTTTAAAATTGAAATCATAGTGTAGATATGGCGCCGAAATTCACATACTTATTTCTACATACACATTTCTATATTTGGCGGTTATGAATAAAATTATGATAGAAAATGGGGCCGCGCGTGAATACAGAAAGTTTAAGAAATGCTTTAGTAAGAAATATCAATGTATCATTTAAAGGTTTTTAAAATAGAAGCCTACAAATTACTAAAAGCTATTGAAATTAAATTACTGAAAAATTTAATATTTCTCTGTGACATTTTAAATTTGGGACTCAAAATTTGCTTCTTAATGCGGTTCTTTAAAATAATGCTTAAAAATGTTAATAATTTTTATACATCTCTTAGCAAAAGCTTAGCATGGTGTAGATGTAGGAATGGATTAAAGTGCGTAAAAGGTCCTAAGTATGAATACAGTCAGTTCTGAACAAGAGAGTGTTTCTTTTCTACTTCAGGCATGAGCAACTATTTGGGTGTTGGAGATTCGACCATGTTTTTTCCTTTTGACTCTTAAATATGTCACTCAATCTGTGACAAGTGCTTCAGAAAAACAATTTAATTAGTGGATATAAGGAAAAGCTGACATCAGTCTTAGAGTGTTATGTTCTTTAATATGCATTATCAAATATTTGATTGGGCATTTCCAGCTATCTTCAGAAGAATCCTTTTACTAATTTCTAGAAGTTATTAATTTCTATGCTGTTACTTTAATTTCAAGTTCTCGTTTAATTTCTAAAATCAGAATATTCATGGATAGATAATAACTGTTTATTCCGTTTAGAAATATGCTTTTTTATTCACTCAAAATTTTAGATTAGCAATCATAAAGGAGATGAAAACGAGAAAATTTAAAAAATAGTTTGTTTCGTAATTATGCTGAAATGAATCATGATATTATATATATATATATATATAATATCATGATTCATTTCAACATTATAATTACAATAAACTACTTTTTATATTTTCTCGTTTTCATCTCATATATACATATATACAGAATTTGCAGTTATATTCAATGGATTTTTAAATGAAACTTAAAGGGAGGGTATTTTATTGATCTCTCTTAATGCCATATATATATATATATAATTATTTAGTAGAAAATAAATTAATTATAATAAATATAATATATATATATATATATATATATATATATATATATATATATATATATATATATATATATATATATATATATATATATATATATATATATATATATATATATATATATATATATATATATATATATATATATATATATATATATTATTATGCGTAATTAATTTATTTACCTTATATGGCATTAAGAGAGATCAATAAAATACACTCCCTTTAAGTTTCATTTAAAAATCCATTGAATATAACTGCAAATTCTGTATATATGTATATACAGTACTGTAAGTACTGTATACGTTAATTGTATAAAGGACGCTAGAATGTAAGATCATATTGGGAAGAAAATCAGCACATGAGAACATACATCTATTTTTTGAATGAAGATATTGATGATTTTTAATATTCAAAATGCTTGAAATATCATGCATCATTAAAATTTCATACGGTACATATTTATGTAGTACAAAATCCCTTATTGTCAAGAAACGTTATGGTAGAGTTGCCTAAGTTTTTTAACCGTAATTCTGCCAATTATTATGGGAAATGCACTAATTATCTTTGAACATGTATGAAAACATCCAAAGGGACTTTTTTGTATCAAATGTGTACGAAAATAACTTTTGGAAATAGTTAGAATCGCCCCCCCCCCACCTTAAAGAAGACAATTTTTGTGATTTTTTTTGATCATATTTTAGAAAAACGACGAATGTTATGACCAGTTAAAATGTTAAAATGCTGTTCCAGAATCAAATGTTATTAGTTTGGTACCGGTGCTCTGTCATAATTCATTGGAATTTGTTTGAATCAAGTGAATCATTTACACATCTGACGCCAATTTCAGGTCTTTAAGTGAGTTAGGGCCACCCTGTAAATTTTGTTCTTGATGCTCCAATTTAAATTTAAGTACTCAGAAATATATTTTGTTCCACATGTAAACATTAATAATTGTATAGAGACATGTCTGCATGAATCATTACTGGTGTGTCATGTTAAGGCAGCCAGATTTAGGGCTAAATTCACGCTCCAATAACTCTCAGGATTTCATTTTTCTCATTATTTTTTAAAAAAAATATTGGTATCTAATTATCCGTCTTCAATCTATTTTCTTTTCTTTATCAAATACTCAACAATATGCTTGTTAAACAATGAAAATACTTCGGATAATCTCATTAAATTTTATCCTTAATTATAACGATGTCAAAGTCAGTAATTCCATAATGATTATAGATTATTGCCAATAATTAACATTTGACTTGAATTTTCAATATTTTTAAAAAATAAAATTTGGAAGAAATATCCATACATTTCAAAGAAGGAACTTTTAAAATACTAACTCTGTCATGTTTTTTGGGCCACCCTGTATACGTTTCTTATCATATCATATATATGCAATTTTAAAAAGTAATGATTTTGTTATAAGTTAAATTTGATCTCCTATTCCTTCCCATATGATATTTCATATAAAACATAAATTTAAATTTCTTTATGATATATATTTTGGTTCCAAATTATGTGTTTGACGTTTTCTATTTTAATCACCTCGTTTTCTATCATTTGCCTTATTAATACATATAGATGCAAAACTTAAACATGCTGAATGCTTTTATAACTTTCTAAATAAACAAATTGTTAGCAGTTAAATAATCTCTATTTTCTTAAATTACATTAATATTTTAATTCAAGAGTTTGGAAGTGACAAACTGTCTGAAATATGTGCTACCATATTAAAATTTATGCTTGAAAAATGACAAAAAAGTTACTGAAAATCCATTACTTTAAACATATATTATACTATCTATATCAGCTTTGATTTTGATTAAAAAATTTTAAAAAATAATATAAAAACCATAAACTTACGTAAACGTTCATTAAGAAGCTTTAAGTAGTGAAAAAAAAACATTTTGAGAAAAAATTCTTAAGCAATTACTGTTATAACATATTTAATTAATTAAAAAATCAATTGAAAGAGGTGAAAGCGAAGTAAGTTGTGATCTGAAACAAAGTATCTATTATAAGTCTTCTCTGAGCATTAAAAAAAAGTAAAATGTTATTAAACGAGACTACGATTCATTGATATAAATAAAAACAATCTTTTCATCCTCATATAAATCCGCCATTTAAAGCGCTTTCAATTTACTCTTTTAAACAAGAAGAAAAAACGTGATTGCATTAATGGGAGCACTGTCCTTAAAACAAGCGCTAAAAAGAAAACTATTTAAGTGTGTGTGGGAGTTTTATTTTACTTTCTTTGCATATACTTAACAGGGAAAATACTAAGAGGGAACGTCAAGAAAACGCAAGCACTTTTCTCGAAGATTATCCTTTACTGAACTGGCTGAGGAGTTTTTCTACACTTTTATCATTATATATCCTTTTTTTCATTTAATTTTCACTTACTTTTCTCCTCTCACAAAAATTTCTTTTAAAGTTATCAATCATGGAGCTTTAGTGTATACAGCATTCACTTCACATATGTTTCTTTCTCAAGTTTTTTTATTTTATTTTAGTTCCTTCAGTTAGTTTCGTTAAGTCTCTGACCCGCTTAGGTTGAAAAGAAATTTTATGGGTAGAGTTAAAACGTGAGCATTGATTTTGACTTTACTTTCATAGAATGAAATTAACATTTTTATATTTTAAATGATATTGCTCAATTTTCATTCTTATAATTTATACATGTTATAAAAATATAAATTTTGTTAGTAAAGCAATTTTTTCTATATTTAAACTTTTAAATTTTTATTAATATTGTCATTGATATTTCTTTAGCCTCCTGCTTATTTCTGAAATAGAATGCATTCTGCAATTATTATATTAAAAGGCTTTTTTTCATATTATTCATCTATCACGTAAATCATAAATGTGCTTGAATTAAACCAAATAAATCATACTATCACAAGTAAATTATTACTACAAACAATTTATGCATGTGTTTGAATCAAGTAGTACATATAATTTCAAAACCAACAATAAGAATATTAAATACTTTAAGTAATGAGAAAATATAGTTCAATATTAAATTTCTACCAAAAACATGTTTAAAAGTTATTATCATTACTATTCGGAAGCATTCTGTTTATTATTAATTCACAAAATTCCTCATCAGCTGATTAAGGAACAAAATTTAATTTATTATTAGAATTTTTATTTTTATTTTATGACAGTTAACTAATATAATATTTTGTGACAGTTAAAATTTTCATAGGAGTTAATTTTCTGTACTAAATCATTTTTAACCGAATCAGCGTCCGTGACGTATCTGTTACGTCGCAATAAACTGGTCGAAAAGCGGCTCATGACGGCAGGGATACGTCGAAACTATCCTGTTCGAAAGCGGCCTGCGACGGCAGAGATACGTCGCAGAGTTTTCACCGAAAGCGGCCGCGACGTATATTTTCACATAGTAGAAACCACTTATTTTTGCTTTCCCCCTAATCGGTGGTTTGATTGATCGGTCTTAATCACTCAAACCACACTCCTTGGAGACTTTTCTTTGAGAACTACAACTCAGCCTGAATTTTACGCCAAATATCTAAAATACTGATTTTTTTTTGCCAAGATTCAACTTTAAAATTTAATAATCTATAAATTTGTTGCTTTAGAAATAAAATAATGCAAGTTTATACATTATTATTTTTAATTTTAGTTCCTAAGCTAATTGAATTAGGCGATTTTATTACACAAAAATTTTAAATCCATATGTACTTTTAAATTACTAACGAGCTTGCCTTATTTTCTAAGTTGAATTTTAATAATTTCCCTGCTTATGCTAATTATTTCTTACATCTTAGTCAATTTAATTCAGTTTTTATTGTTTTTGACGGCATTTTTTATGGATTAGTTATGACTGAAATAAACAAATAAATTTCGTAAATGGAAATTATATAATTTCCATTGAAAGAGCTCATGGCTGTTATAGTAAATTCGATGTGTCCTCCATAATAAATAACATTTACCTTAATGACTAAAATTCATTTCATTTGCGTTTTTATTTTTGTGCATTAGGAAAAAATTTACTAATAAGTTTACTCTCTGCATATTGCTTTTTATTTCGTTATTACTTTAATTTCTTTTTGCATACACTTCAAATGTTGATAATAAAACAGAAGTATCATCTTAAGGCAATAGAATAACATGATTGTCTCATAAGTGTGTAGCCAAGAATATTATACATGTGTTATTTCTTTTTAATGAAACATAATATTGAAAAATATAGCAACACTATTGACTGTTGCACCATATAAAGAGAGTCACATTATTTTAATGTATCAATATTAAAAAGATACTATTTCTTAAAAATTGTACTATATTAGAAATTTTCTCGATTAAAAAATAAACTACAATATTTCTGATATTAGCTTTGCTCTGCTGTGAAAATTATTATATTCTATATATTTTTTTTAATTTGCATACATGTAATAATTTTTCTACATTACGTAACGATAATATTTAATAAAATAAAATTCCTTACTAGAAATTTATTGCAGATTTAAAACGAAATAGATTTATGAGGAATATAAATAATCAAATTTTTAAACAGTAAACTGTTCAGAAGCAAAATAATGGAATTTTCTATTTAACGATGAGCTAAGCTTTTTAATGCAGAAAATATTTTTGCTCTTTTATTTTAGAAGGTGTGTGAAATGGAATGATCCTATCGAAATTGTGGATTAGTGAATCGAAATCATATTAATGCTACAATCTAAGCAATTAAATTTTTAACCAACAGAAAATAATTATTTTTGAAATAAGCAAATTATTAATACGCAAGTTTTAAAAATCGTTATCTTTTAACGCAATCCATATTAGGTTTAAAACAAATTTTTAAATATAATAATCTTAACCAGAGAATTACTTTTTGTAAAATATGGTTGTATATTAACTCTTCTTATTTGAATTAAAAATTAATTTTTCTGGTTTATCTTTGAAACATAAAATGGTATATTCCATATACAATTGATTCTGTTATTTTAATCTAAAAATATAATAAACGCATTTTATATTTCAAATAAACTTCTTTTTTAAAAATTTAAAGTTTTGAAATCAAAGAACATTCACTTTAAAAATCTGAATGAAATAGTATGCTAAAGTTATATGACTATAAATAATCATAGAATGTTTAAATTTAGTTGTATTGTTACAATCTGAAATAACGATTACAAGATATAGATGACATAAATATGAGTGATTATATTAAAGGGACAAAATTGATTACAGAAATAAAATGAAATTCAAAATGAGATATTGGTTTAGAAATAAATTAATTAGCTGTTCAAATTATGTAAAAATTATTTATTTTCTTAAAATACATATGAATTTGAGCTCGCAAAATAATCATTGTTTATTATAAAATATAATATTAATACAATATTTTAATTCCTAGCTAATCTTTTTTATGAGAATATGGTGTTATTTATTTGAGTAAAAATAAACCATATTAAGTAAAGTTAACAAATTCAGGGCAAACTTATAGTATATTAGTTATATGATGATCTAAAAATATAATTATAAAAAAAGATTCATTATATTGAATATTCATTAACGTTCATAAAACTAATCAATTTAGAATTAAAGGCATGCTCTGAATTTATAAAATAAACAAATAAATAAAAAAAGCAATCTTTCGATACCAAACATAACTTTTTCTGCCTTAAGTAAATTTGTGAAAATTTAAAACATTAAATTTTTTCTAAACTAGTAATATATAAATATTAAGAATAGAAAACTAAATGCTTATAAAAATTTTTGTTGTTTAGATTTTCAAGTCTTAAGTATATATCCTCTGTCAATTTAAATAATGATTACCTTTTCAATTTTGATAATATTTTACGATTTTGTTTCTTGATATATAACTTTGTGATATTCATTATATTGAAAACATAATACTGTTTTAGCACATTTTGTATAAATGTTTTTGTACGCTGGCTCCCATTTCAACGACCTTACAATATATAGAAAAATACTTGCATTTTTTATACGTAAAAATTCATTTGAATTTCGAAAACATTTGAGATAATTTTTAAAAAAGGAACTATATGATTAAATTCAAATTTTCAGACCTAACTTCGAATTTAGATATTTATTTGTTTAGTCATTAAATAGTTTATTAATGTTCATGTTAACAATACAAAATAACATAAACTGAAAGAAAATTATTCTTTCAAAAAATAAAATGTAGTTGAAATGCAATCAAGGATATTAAATTTGAATTATAAACGCAATTTTTGAAATTTTCTGTTTTCAGAATTTTTAAAATTCAAAATAAATTGCTGTTTGGAAATTTTCTATCCAAAATTCTAGCTTACTTAAAAAAAGAGAATATTTATAAAATTGAAAATTTTTAAAGGATTCCTGTAATCTTCTATGATTTTATAAGCAAAATTTGCTGTGTATCATTTTGTTTCTATCATATTGATGCTACTATAATTTTGTTTTGACGCAGTAGTTATAAATAGCTCCTATAGTATTCAAACATTTTCACTTAATTATTTCCTTTCCTTAAAACCTTGCGAAGTTTTTTATCACAGATAGTTGTGAATAGGATGAGGTATTAAATTTATATTCTCTACAAATTTTACAAGTATTCGACTATTAGCAGTACTGTTTCAAACAGCTTCCCATATATCCCCTGTATATACATCGACATTTCGTTTCAATGAAGATAATTCATTGCACATGTGGTTTCCTTTGTGGTTAAAGATGTTTTCATTTAGTTAAAGATGGAATGAAAGGGGATTTTATCGATTACTCTTGTTGAAGTAGACATGTGAGAAACTGGTTTTTCTCACCATGATTCATTCCAGATATATGATAATTACATAAAGGTTTTGCAATTTGTAATACAATAAAATATTACCAATGCAAGAAATTTTCATAAAAATATTTTTATAATAGAGTAATAATAGCCTCTTAGCATTTTATTATATATTATGTGATGTAAAATTAAATATGAGTTCAGTAAAAACTAGTTATAAATTTATAAGTTTCTTTCGTACAGTAATTTTGCAAAATTAAGTTGTAATGATTATTTTGTTTTTATTTATAATTATACATAAAGTTCAGTTCATAAACGCTAGATTAATATTTAAAAAATAACTCGAGTAATGCACTTGTGAAACCAAATATTCTATTTATATTGAAATAAATTAAATGTAACAGTTTAAGATTCTTATTAGTACATGCACTGATATATATTTCAATTCAGATTGACAAATGAAGTTAATTTTCATGTATTGTTGCAAAGGATATTTTATCTAAGGTTGTTCTGTTACGAGTAGAAAAAATTAATTTAGCAAATAAATTTGGGCTTTAATGCTTTTAAATAAAAAAAATAAATTTTATCTATGAATAAAGCATATGTAATATATATTTTTATAGTTCTGCTAAAAAAATTAAGTAAATTAATAATTTTAATATATTTCTAATTCATTTAGACTGTTGAATTATAGAAACGTATAAATAATCTAAATCAGCCTTGCTATGTGTGCTGAAAGTATTATAATATTGAAAGGGTTTGAAAAATATTTATTTACTTGCATTAAATAAGTATAAAGTTTCTACTTCTGTAACTTTTAAAATGGAATAAATGAGACTTCGTAACGTTGCTTGAAGTACATTGCTAACTTTTTTTATCATTTAATGATATCAATTGTTCGCCTTCATGTTACATATCCTCTGAGCTTATAGGCAACACACCAACTCTTTTATTAGTATAAATTACTAAATAGCAGTATATACATTTCAAATCACTATTATGAGGTCTATCAAAGTGCTTAACTTCAAGAATTGAGAAAAATGTATTTCCAGATGAAAGTAAATATATAATAAGGACGGAACACAGTAATGTCTCTCTTCCTCTCTCAAATAATTTAAAGTGCTTAGGAAAAAGAAAGAGGTGCTTAGGAAAAGCTTTCTTAAAAAAAGGTTGTCACATGTATTGAAAAAATTTAATTTAAATTCTTTTGAGTTTCAAATTCATTTTCTATTTCACCAGATTGCTTCCTAATAATAGAAAATTATTTTGAGTTAATGAGAATAAGTATATTGAATACTTAACATATGTGTTTTACGCAATTTATTTTTCGTCCATCACTTGGAATTCTTTTCGATTAAAATACAACTTTAATTTAATAAATATGTTATTAAAAATATCTAAATATTTTTTTTAATATGAAATAAATAAATTGTAAAAGCAATAAATGATTTTATAATATAATAATTATAATATAATAAAGAAATATCATAAGTAAGAAAGTACACAATCAGCAAATATAATGTGTTAAAATTTCTTATGCAGAACAATGTTAATGCAAGTTTATCTACATGTATTTTGCATTAAATAGGCTTATTTTAATATACAATAATACAGAAATGAAAATTAATCCTTTTTTTGTAAATATTTAATTTTCTTGGTCTAAAAATCTTTTCCAAATATTTAAATATCAAGTGAAAGTAATTTTTCAGATATAGTATAAACCAAGAACATTACACACATTTGTTCACAATGTTATGCAAATTTTCTAATGTTTTGTTTAATCGTTTAAACTCAAAACATTTATAGATGAATAAATTAAAAAGCTTTAATTAATGTTTTTGAAAATAACATTAAAAAACTGAAAAATAATTAAGCCTTCGTATTTCATATAAACACCACACTAATTGCTACATAGATGTATTCATATAAAGTAAAAATTTGTTTGGGGTAAGAAAAATGTAATGTGAGAAAATGTATTTTTACTAACATTATTTTATTTTATTGTAATAAAAATTTGAAAAGCTTCTGTGTCTCATTCAAAAAGGGAAGTTGCCATTATACAGAATATAATAAATATACAAGAAAATGTGACAAACAACTTTCTTAATTAAACTGTGTAAGAAATCTAAAACATCATAATTTGTATATACCGTTTTTCTTTGAATTTATTATTATTTACCAAGTCAACCTAAAAACGCTGAGGAATATCTTCAATCATTTTCAATTACACAAAAAAACAGTTATTTATTACTAATTTTTGCTTTTTAAGTTTCAAACAAAAATAAGATATACGTTTTCGTTTTAACCACTTTTACTGGGATGTACAATCTTTCTGGCAAATTCATACAGCCCTAGATAGGGTAGTAAGGGGTAAGTGACATCCCCTCCCTCTAAATTGAGTGATGTGCCAGTTTTCAGGGGGGTAGGAAATGTTCCCAATGAGAACGGGAAACAGTCGACGATTTTTGTATAGTTTAGGAAGGTGGCTGTGGAATGAAAAAGAAGTACATCTGGTTTTAAAGAGGAAACATTTTTCGCAGATTCTTGAAATTTTCTGAGCCGCTGAGTCGGTTAAGATTCATCAAGATTTTGAAAGAAAATAGGAATTGTGTGTGTGTGTGTGTAATTCTTTTTCAACATTTCTTTAGGAATACAATCCATCCGATATATTTAACCATTCAAAATAAATAACATTTAAATAAAATTTATTGTAGCAACATACATGCATGTTTATAGTACTTGATATTCAGAAAAGAACGTCGTTTTCAAGCTCTATAATTAATTGTAATAAAAAAGGTTACCATTAAATTTAAAATAGCTTAGAAGCTACAAGAGAACTTAAAAGGACAATAAATATCAAATTTAACAAGTATACACATAATATAATGAATATAATGGATTGATGAATTGAATATTTTATTATTTAAATTATTTATAAAAATTGTACAATTATTTTAAGTTTATTTCTAACAGTAAACACTTTATAAAAGTGCATCAGTAGGTATTATTGATGTAAATACAGCTCATTAATTTTTTTAACAGAAGATTATAAGATTTAGTGTTGTTCTTGTCATCGTATTTTCAAACTAGCGAAATTTTTATTTTCCTAAATAAAGTAATACTTTTATGTAGAACTTTCAAAGAGTTAAAATCCTTTTTTCATTTTAATCTGAAAAATTTTTAAAATACTCAGAAAATATTATTAAAGCTTTGCATATATTTCAGTCTGATCAAAGTATTTTTTATATATGATGATTGTTGGAAGATAGATGAGAATAGATATTCATAAAATAAAATACGTGCCAATAGCTATATTAGACTCTCAAGTTTTGTCAAACTACACTGAATTTCAAAGAAATTAGGGGCAAAATAATTGAAAATGTTTAAATTTTTTTATTTATTTAAAATTTAAGAAGATGAAGAAACTTGTAAAAACATGAAATTACCATCAGTTTCATTGTTTTTGGAACATTAATTTGTGGAAGCTCATATCTAAAATGTTAAGTAACGGAAACTAAAATATATCTTCTTCCTCAAAATTCTAAAGCAAAACAGAAGAACTAATACATTTAATATATACATATATATATATATATATATATATATATATATATATATATATATATATCTGATCATATACATTCCAGATTATTAAGTTAATATTTTGATATTCATCAATTTGATTTTTATTTTAATAATGATTTACTAGTGTTGCTTTTACGGAATTATCTAGGCAAAATCAAACAATGTAAATTTGAATAGATTGAAATTGGCAACATTAGCTTTTTAATACATGATCAACAATATTTCTGATATAAGTAATCACTTTATATACATAAATGTCCTCTCATTTGCCATAGAAGAAATACAAAATGTAATAAGAGTAATATCTTTGTTATCTATCCATGGAAATTGTTTTGTTACTCAGAACATTCCTACTTAAAAATAAATGAATATAAACATTGCACAAGACGTTGAAAATAATAGTCCATTGTATACACCCAAAATTAGTGAAGTATGTGTTTGATGGTTTTATTTACTTTATTAGATATCAAAACAAATATTTTAAATTTGGTTGCTGTTGCATAGGTAATTACAAAACTAAATTAAAAGTATTTATTCAGTTCAAAAATAATGAGTTTTTCATTGTAAATTAACATTGTAACATTTTCTATCTTATGTTTCTGGCAGTTTATTTGTTTACGCATAATAAGTACTTCCTTAGATTATCGTTCTGATAATTTGATTTTTCTTAAATAAAATTACAATGTATGAAATGCGATACATTTTTTAATTTATATGAAAGAAATTAAAAATTTTCTTTTTTGGTTAATTTTTATGTAATTTTAATCAATTCTTCTTTGATTTTTTGCTTAATTTTATTATATCAACTACCGAAAAAAATACTATAGTTGTTAAGATAGTAATTAAATAAATTTTGTGTGAAAATTCGTAGAATGAATGAATAATTAAATGTAATATATTTAGCAGTTTATATGTAATCAAAACTAGATTTCTAACTAATAAAGATATTTTAAACATTTGTATTCTTTCTTAAAATGTTTATGCTGCTGACTTTAAAATAAAATGGAGATTGTAAAGAAATATTGTTCAATAAATTTCTTTACATGACTTATAATTAAAATTGACATCATTAAGTCATATTTTAATTTGTGCATCGTTTTTAAGATAATTAACTTAAGATCATTGATAAATAATTATATTGATTTACATTATAAAATTTTCTATGCATTGAAATTTCTCTTTTTGCAACTGTATTTCAGATATTATATCCTATTACCCTTAAAGAACTACTTTGTTGATTTAGTCTTTTAAATTTCTTTTCATTATGTTAAAATTGTTCAAATTTCAAAAGCAAATAAAATTTCCTTTGTACAAAAATTTTAGAAGTTTGTTTTCATGCAAAAATTTTTTTGTTACTTATTTCTTGACTCAATTAAATAATATGATTCTGCCAATTATTATTCACACTTTTTTTAATTTTTTGCATAGTACCAAATATAAAATATATATTTCTTAAAATGAAATTTTAAAAACACTGTAAATGTTGACAGATATTTCAAAAATCAGAAAGCTTTGCTAGAAAGTGTGTATAATGTACAAATACAAAAATGATACGGATTCATAAACATATGTTGTGGCATTTTTTCTACTTTAAAAAAGAAATTTGTGAAAACGTTTAAATGGGAGAAAAAACTTTGATTGAATATATTAACAAAATTCCCTCGCCAATCAAAACTTAATTACTTTGTCTGAAAATTAATTGAAAAATTTGAGTTACTTTTCATGCAATCAATAGGTTTTTTTTATTGTAAAAAGCACACTTTAATTTATGTTTCGTATTATTATAATCTTTGCTAGTTATTACTTTTTATCCATTTTTCAATAAAAGTTAAGGAATGTAAACATTTTTATTTTCTGTAATTTTTATTTGTAAATAATTTTAAGGAAAAATATTCATTTGAAAATTGGGAAATAGGGTGATAGTTAATGTATAAGGATTAGTAAAAAATAACATAAAAATGACCTAAGTAAATTATTAATTATGAATTAATGATTTTGCATATTATCTTTAAGAAATTAAAATCAATCGTAACAATGGTAATATTCATTTCTTAAGGATTAAGAATTTTTGAATATAAATTAACTATCACCCTATTTCCCAATTTTCCATATCATGCATTCCATATCATGCTGTGTAGAATATATAAATTCTACACAGCATGATATGGAAAAAGTGAAAAGTGTCAAAGTATCACTCTAACAGTAACGGTTTCAACGAGAAAAGTTAGAAAATATCAACCCTAACATCCTTCAATAAATGTAGAATGAAAATCAACAGTTGTAGATTGGCTAGAATTGAGGGCAACTAAACGGATAGGGAAGCAGAATAAAATAGAACATTTTATTATGTTTCACAAATTCTACAAGTAACTTTCTTCACACAATATGAGACTTGGCATGAAGGCCAATGATGGAAAACACTGCAGCACTTACCATGATGATAAGAATCTCTTGAATCACAGTTCTGATGACACCGTTCAAATCAGATACAGTTTGTGAAAGAAGCTAATACATTCTGGATTTCAAACATCCGCACAGCCAGATATCCATTGGTGTCAGATTAGGAGACCTTGGTGACTACAGAAATGGGAAATGACGGGAAATAAGTCTGTTACTAAATTTTTGCATAATAGCACGTTTGACTGAAAATCATGCACGTGAAGGAGCTCCATCTGGGTTCTATGCAACTTCAGATAGAGCATTTTACTCATGCAATAATTGATGTGAAAAAGCGTAATGAGTTAACATGTCCAGATAGCGAGCAATCTTAATGTACACGTTTGCAGGTCACCACCAGTAACCTCTTAAAAATGCAAGGGGCAAGAGTTAATGCTCTTTTTATACTACACCACAGTCACATTTTTCTTTTTGTAAGGGAAGTAAAAGCACATTATGTGGATTATTTTCTGCCTAGTGCACACAATGGTTTGAATTCACGTTACCAGTTAACGAGAAATGTGCATTATCTGACCGCAGAATGCTTAAAGGTCATCTGTTATCTTCATCATACCGGATAAGGAATTGATATGCAAAATCAAGCCGTAATTGATAGTCTTTCACTTTCAACTTCTGGACACACTGGTATAAATGCTTATAACAGAGCAAAGAATTTTCCGGATAGTTGAATTCGGCAGATTCAGAATACGTTCAACACCACCTGCACTTGCAAAACGAACTACGTTTATCATCTGATAAAATGCAACAGTTTTCCGAGGAATAGAAAGTTTCTCAGACCGAGGTCGAGTGCATGTACAAACATGTACATAAGTAAATCAAGTGCCGTACAGCTTCGAAAGTAAGCAATCCTCGACGTTTCCAATGGTTTCTACGGTAAACATATAATATTTCTGTGGCATTTTATCCATTCAGGTAACAAAACTTTCACCTAGCATGTCTACGTGTCACAAATATTACTTACGCAAAACCAGAAATTTGCATTTATTGGTTTCTTCTTCTTTTGTGGAGGAATAATCAGGCTGGTATCTCAGCTGAAGAAATGGTGTGCCAAGGGACAAATGAAATGAACATTAATGCTCTGCTCCAAGGCAATCTTTTTACTTTTTCTTGCTTATCTCCTTGGATTTTGGTGCTACAGGTGCTATTTCAACGATATTTAGTATTTTCAGTATGGATATAGCATTGGAATTATAAAACACTTAATGTTGCCATTAGAGATTTTCTCATTGCAACTGTTTGAGTGACACTAGTATTTAAAATATCATTCTTGAGCGCATACCTTATAATACCTTACGCCAGAATTTCATTCAGTTTCTGTAAATGGAATGATATGATAGTTACGAGCTCAAAATGTTTGGGATAGATTTTTTTAAATCTCCCTATATATATATATATATATATATGTATATATATATATATATATATATATATATATATATATATATATATATATATATACATTAGTTTTATGTCATTCTTTTACTATAGATAGTGGTGTCTTCACATACTGCAATTAAATAAAGACATTTTATAGCAATAAGTTTCTTTGAAGAATAATCTGTATTTATTATTGACTACTATTTTTCTTTTGTTGTACTCAGAAACTTTCTCAATTTGGTTAAACAGATTATGTAGAATAAAACTCAAGAGCAAATATTGGGATACTTTTACTTTATATCTAGAATTTCTTCTCCATATTATCTTACAGATGACGTATATCAGCTTGTGATAAGTGTGTGAACTACAATGCTAATATTACATTCATGTTAAAGATAATGGTAGTGTTAATGAATTTATCAACCTTGCAAACACACGATTTAAATTTCACATAGCTGCTTCAAGTTGTTGCATTTTCAATGATCGGCTTTGTCAATATAAGAACAATTTACTTCTCAGTAGATATTTTAATAAAAGCGAACGATATTATAATGACAATTTTATATAACTTAATTATATTTCCTCATTTTTGAGACATTGATGATATAAGATCACATATAATATATCCTCCCAAATTTTAATAGTGATATATAAAATTATGTATTAGCATCATAAATGCAATGAATTTTCCTTTATTTTTTATTATCGTAGAAAATAATGGGTTTCACATTTAAAGACAATAAAAATAATTTATTACATATTTTTAAATTGGAAATGTTACAACCTTTTTCCATTATATTTAATAAGTAAATTCTGGAAGGCTTATTACTATATTAAGTCTAAGAAAAAATGCTTAATATTTTTAAGACACTAACTACATTTAATTCAAATTTCCTTCATCAGTTTCAAAATACAATTGGTTGGGTTGCAGTTTCTTTATATGAATCACACAGCTTTTACACCAAGGAAATGTATCGATTGATTTTCAAATAAGATTTAAATATATTTATTTGTTATTTTACAGAATGTATTATGCAAATATAGTTATTTTAACTGCAATTTGTATCTGAGTATTTTATTTATACACATTTTAACGTGTTTTGAGATTCTAAGCATAAACCTAATTGGAAGTAAAATTCTGTAAAATTGTAATAAATCAAGTCATCATAAAACATAAAATTTCCTTACTTTGTGGGGGCTGTTAAATTTTTGCATTACACTTTATTTAAGTATTAAAAATTAGAACTTTTTTATTTATAAAAAATTTATATCAATTTTTTAAACAGGCAAATTTTGTAATAAATATGTGGAAGTTTAGAAATTTAATTTCAATCGTAATTGTGCATAATTTGCTTTTTAAAAGTACTTAGAATACTTTGTTTTGACTTGAAATAAAGTACACTTATGATTAAATAGTTTACTTGAACATATTTCTAATAAGTTATTCAAAAATTTACAAGAAGTCACATTAATTGCAATATTTTATTTTATTTATGTTTCATATATGTATTCCTTTTAAAACATATTTTATGTTTCAAGAAACAGCATTGCCATTAGCAAAAGTAGCTAAATATTGCAATTTTTCCACTTAAAACTTTCTATGTTTTCCAAAAATAAGAAACCATTAAATCATCAAATTTCTTTCTTTTAAACCTTTATCGTAATTAAGCATTTTTCCTCCAGCAAAAAAAAAACTGTAATAAGAAATTGATTTTTACATTTAACATGCAAATACAAATAATAAATTCACAGCAAAACTCAGTGTCCTGTGTTATATCATCCGCTGATATCAATTAATTAAATAATGCTTCATTTCTCATTAAGAGAAATTCTCTAAAGTGAAAAAAATGTGTTCATAAAATAAAAATGGTTCATAAAAATCTTAGTGAAATATCAAGCAATAACTAAACACGAAATATACAAGTCATTCATTTAAAACTAAGAAATAGTCCCTTAAATGGCCTTACTACACTTTTTGATTCACTTTAAAAATTAACTTTTTATGAATAATTAAACTTAAAAATTCAGTTATGTGTAATTTAATTATTTGCAAGTTTAATTATCGAAATGTATAACCCATATTATATAGTTCATTTAAAATAATTTCAAAAAAAATCAGATATACATAAAAAGCAAATTAAATTAACATTAATTTGATTTTCGTTTAATAATTTGTAACTAATTATTACAAGTATCTATTATTAATTTAATTATAGTTTTATACACTTTTATTACTTTAATTAGAATAAGAAATAGTTAATTTAATTAGAAAATAATTAAAGCTGTAATAATTTAATTTATATTTTAAATTTGTGCAATAAGTTACTCCTTATTTCAATTAAATATTTGAAATTATTTTTCAAATATTAAGAAATATATATATTATATATATTATATATATATATATATATATATATTATATATATATACATATATATATATTTATATATATACATACATACATACATACATATATATATATATATATATATATATATATATATATATATATATATATATATATATATATATATATACACATATATATATATATATATATATATATATATATATATATATATATATATATATATACACATTATATGTGCACACATTTTAATAAGCAATCGCAACAATTTCTATTTTTATAAAAGCCTCATGTATTTTTATGTACGTAAATAATACTATAATTATTAATGCACCTTCTCCAACTGCGTATACTAATATAGTAAATATTTCCTATTACATTTTATTGCAAAAGATAAAATTAAATCTTATTTAAGGATTTTAGTTGAGTGAAATAAATACTAAAATATTAAAAATCAAAAAAATTAACAAATTTCTTTATTTTTTAAATATAGAAAAAATATCGAAATCTTCCTTTCATGGATTAACAATACTTATTCTCATAATATTGTTTCTTATATAAAATTTCAATTAAAAACTCTAATTAACAATTTTAACTGTTATAATGAAAAGAAGTATAAAAATTTACACTGAAGTATTGACATTTATTTACCAATAAAAATACAGGAATACAATGTCATTAAACTCTCATCATTAATTTTGATAATTGTAGGATGTTTACTATTAAGTTTGTTTTTGTGATTATAAGGTGATAAATTAGGAGAATTACAAATGTATTATTGTAATATAATATACCTTGTTAAAATTTTACTAATTTCGCATACTATTGATACTTATTTATGATTTATTATAGCTATATACTTAACGAAAATATGTGTATATATATATATATATATATATATATACATATATATATGTGTATATATATATATATATATATATATATACATATATATATATGTGTGTGTGTGTGTGTGTGTAATAAAGTATTCTTTAATATGATTAACAAAGATATATAACTTACAGTTATATAATTAATATTATATTACTTCATTAGGATAGCTTAAAAGAAAGGTAAACCTTCCAAAAAATAATTAAGTTATGTTCGTTAAAATTTCTGTTTGAAATTCGGTACCATTCGGTCGAAAAGTCTTTATTTTCGAAAACCTGTAATTTTATATTTGTAAGCAAAATAAAAAAAAGAATTAGTCCTTAAGATAAAACAATAAGCGTTTACTTACAAATAAGGAAAATATAACATACTTCTGGCAAATAATTTCTTATCGTTTATTTAGATTGTTATCGCAGGTAATAAGGAAATATCTTCTCTTTTTCGAAGTATCAAATATTCTAACAAATATATTGATGAAGTGAAAAACAATTTTTGAATTTATTAAATTATTACAGAATTGTATGTAACTATATATAATAAAATATTCTCTGTGACCATATTGATTTATACTTGCTAAAATGATTCAGAAGAGGTGTATTAGACTTTAATATTTATAATAACTTAGATTTTATTAGGCTCTTCTTTTAAATGTATATATATATATATATATATATATATATATATATATATATATATATATATATATATATATATATATATATACAAAAATTAATAAATAAATAATATAAAAATTTAAAAAATGTATGTATTGTTTACCAAAACAAATACTGAAAGAAAATGCATCAACAAAATTACATGTGATTGAATTTTCTGTTTAATTGTAAAGATGAAAGATCTGCATTTTGGAAATTAAAAGTGTAAAGAAAATAATATAATTTTATTGAGAGTTCCTAAATAATGTTTTTGATTACAGAATAAGTTTTAATCTATTTACTAAACATAAGGAGATATAATGCTTGAGAATTTATTTTTAAGTTATGAAGTTACTTAATATGGAATTTTGGAATTAGTATATCTGATACACGTGTTCCAGTACATTTATTACTAGTGACATATTTAGTTTTACACACACATTTTTTGAAAGAATTGCGCAATTGCAGAGACGAATACACATTTGGTAAAGAGATCAAAGGCAACATCACTTCAAAAATCACAAAATATAGTAAGTCCCACTATCATTTATAAATTAATATATTGTTCAATGAAAGTGATTATTTCACTCTTTTTGCTATATTTCTAATGGTAATGCTCAGATGGTTGTTTTAAAACGAGTAAATGTAACATGCACTTTTTATTTAAGGAAGAACAATTTCAAAAAGATAACTTACTATGTCGTTAAAATTAATTACTTTACCGCATATCCAATATTAAAAAAGGGCTTAAATTACCATAATTTCAAATGATGTAAATAAAATTTCAAAACTGAATTGCAGATAAAAATATTTCATGCAAAGTATTTTAATATTTGCTCATTAAAAGGAAATTTTATTATATATAGAAAAGTTGTAACTAATAGAAACATTTAACTAAAACTGTCATTTTCAATTCTTTTTCATTATATCTGGGAAATGTTTCAACATACACACAATTATATATATATATATATATATATATATATATATATATATATATATATATATATATATATATATATATATATATATATATATATATATATATATATATATATATATATATATATATATATATATATATATATATAAATATATATATATATATATATATATATATATATATATATATATATATATATATATGTAAAATAAGAAAATAGTATTTGTCTAGCGTTAAAAAAATGTTTTCCAATTATTTTACTCTTTTACTCTACATTAATGTAAGTTCAATATTTTAAACATGACTTTATTATTGCTCTTCTATGTAATATATTTAAATATGCTAGTTATATAAATAAATATTTATATACTTTAGATATATTGATACATTTACTGTTATTGTGACGTGACAACAGTGTAAGGTATACGAATTTAATGGGATTTGCCTCTGGGTAAAGTTACCATTATGTATTATTCATAGTGGCCACTAGTGCATGGGAATGACAATTTATGTAAATCTTAGAATAGATGGCGTTAATATAATGGCACAATCTTTGTTGTTTAATACCATAAACTTCCATTTGATGTTAATGACAATTACTTTTGTAAATATTTTATAAAACCTGATTTACCTGATTTAAAAACAAAAAATCCTTGCACTTACTTCAGTAAATATAATATCTTTCTTTTCATTATAAAAACTGCTAACAGTTGATATGGAGATAATGAGGAAATGCACGGATTTTTAAATTTACCATTAAGTTGAGTATTTTTGCACTGAGTGATAATTAATTAAAATATTAGTAAATAAATTTAAAATTAAGCACATTTCTTTAAGTAAAACTTTTCAACAACAATATTATTTTGATTATCTTGCATTAAAAATTCCTGTCTGTTGTGTGTGTATTTATTCAAAAAAAATTTTAAACAGGAATTCAATAATATATTTATTAATTTGTATAAGAAACGTTTAAAATATAAATTCATGCTAATAATTTGAAACTAAAGTTGAACAATATGAATCGGTATACTTTCTTTTAGTAGTATATGTATAATAATTTATTATGTATAATAATATTTACAGTAAATATTTTATTTTGTACAATAATTTTTAGTTTAGAATTGATTAATATTTTTATTGATAAAAATAATTTAATAAAAATAGAACTCATTAAAAATACTTGTCTCCTTTTTTCGATTTGTTTATTCATTAATTATATTGAGAAAATATAAATTATCAATTCGAAATTATATACGATATTATTGATGAACATATAAAGGAAGAAATTGTGATAAGTGCAAGACAAATGAAAATGGAAAATTGCTTTATCACTAAAAGTATATTTCGTTTCAAATTCATTATCACCAATGTCGAATTCGCATAAATTGCACCTTTAATTGCCACTCAATCTCCCATATTCTCAGGAGTGGTTTTTAGTGACTAAATAAGGATGCTTTAATAAAGAAATGATTGCAGTAATTAAAACATATTTTATGATCAATGATAAATCACTTTATGAAATCATCAAAATCAGAAAGAATTATCAAAATGTTAGAGAAATATCACTGCTCTCTGAAGAGATTATAGCGATGACTAATGCAACTTTTTTTGACGAAAATGTTTCAGAAAGAAACTTTCATAATATTTCAGAAACATTTACTACTTTTTAAGAGTTCTATTTTACTGGAAGGCCTGAAAGCATTAAATTCTAATTTTTTTAGAAATGATATTAGAATACATTTTAACATTCGTTTTTTGATTTATTGGAATTATTGTATGTTATTTAAGAATTATTTAATTAATATTATAGATCACAGTAAGATAAAAAAAATATTATTTCAACAAAAAAAAGTTGATTGAGCTTAATCTCATTGTTCGTAATCTAACTAGTAGTTGTGTTTCTCAACATTTGCCGGAGAGTTAGTCAGACTAATGGAGATTCATTTGAGTTGGAATCCTCGGGGGAAATACACCTTCTCCTTTAAACATCAAATCGGTCTCGACTGAAGGCACTTGTTTTTCCATCCATCCTTGCCTAATGTCTCTGGTGGATCCTCTGAAACAGAGCGACAACAACAAACAATACCAAATACACAAGAAAAACCTTTTTCCCAAAACAAGAAAAATACACACATAAAGCTTCCTTTTATTTGATGGTCCAGAAAAGGTCGAGTCCAAGTTTATATAGATCATCCTATTTGTCCGCAGAATCATCGAATATCGGTTTCTCCTCCTTGAAAAGAAGGGGCAGGGGTTGTAACAGCACCTCCATCCTGCTTCCCAACCTCTAGTATCCGCCTTTAAGGCGTGTACTTCACCCCATGAAAGACAGTGGATGTGCACTTAAGAGCACCCATTTAACCGTTCTTTTTTTTTTTATTATTCCTTTCAGATAAGAAGGATGAAGTAGTAGAACCTACAGTATAGTGTTTCTGGTTGGAGATATGGTGATTTTGTTCACGTTGTACTTTGTATTGATATTTTTATTTAAGAGATAAAAACAAAAAAAATGTTCCCCAAGGAAACTCTTTTTTTTTTGAAGCTGAATACAATTAGATTCGTACTTGCAATGTAGTAATTTAATGAGGATAAACTGCTAGCAAAAAGTGCTGCCAAATATATTTTTGAAATATGAGCCAAAGAAGCAGGCCTCTATATTTAATATAAAAGTTATAATTTCAATTTATTGTAAAATCTTAAAATTAACAGTATATTTGTGTTCAGAATCTTTATTTGATTGACTTAGAAACTGAAAATGATGTTTCTATATTTGCATGAAGTTGGTCATAACTTATTTAGATAAAAAATAATTGTATATTTGGGGAGTATTTAAAATATAATATTTTAATACATTTTGTTTAAGAAATTTTAATTTAAATGTTGTTTTAATCAGTATCTAATTTTCAGTTACAATTTATATTTGATAATAAAATAATTTACGTATGCATTTCAAATTTAATAGATAGTATAACTCTCCCTTACACTTTAATAAATAATTATATATTTAAAATTACATCTATTTAGGTGAAAATTGTTTTTAAAAAATATTGATATTAGAAAATATTTTTCTAAATAATTAATTTTATGATTTCTTCTGTCCATAAATTTTTTATTTATATGAAAATAACCACCATTTTTTAAGTATGGCAGTGAAACATTTTAAAGTAGTATCTTAATATACAATAAATTTAGTATTTGTCACAGAACTGAGTTCACAAGATTTCTTGAGACAGTTCAACAGACTTTTCATCCATTCTTATTGCAAATTATGAAAATAACTGCTACTAAAAGCTTTGAAGATGCTTTCTTTTTTAAATATGTTTTCCTAAAGGTACCTAATAGGTTGAGGTCAAGGGAATAACATGGAAAGCCAAAAAGTTTAATTTTCTAATCTCTAGCTATCTTTTTTATTTTGGTAGTCCTTTTGATGGGACAAAGTAAAGACATCAAAGACCGCATGTTTTCATGGTGATGGAATTTATAAAATATGGATCTATACA
>CM057813.1:109567573-109607573 GCA_030067965.1 Latrodectus elegans | reverse complement strand
TGTTTTCGAAGAAATGTTTTTTGATTGACTAAGTGAAACTATATTTCATGACGTCTTAAAAGAGTACGTAAATAATATCATAAATTTAATTATATGACACGTAAAAAACCATTACTTATAAATTAAATAAACATTTTTTCTTAGTTGATATTCAACTACTTTATTCACTCTGAAATACTATATAAAGAGTATTATTAAGATTTTTACCTTAAATTCTCTAAAATGATTAGACACCCATTCATTTATCAGAACTGCCTCTAATTTAGAAATTAAAAGAGCTATTTAACATTAAAGCATTTTACATGAAAAACCATTTAACAGCTAGTTAAGTAGATAAGATGATAAATGTAGGCTAAATTTTAATCTAAATACTCTAATCTCAAGACATTAAAAAAAACTTTTTCTGTAATAAAATCTACTAAAGTTTTATCCTCCCAACTAAATACTGATGTCTATTTTGTATTTGCAATATATATAAATTTATATTTTGTTTTATACGTTAGTTTATTTCATAGTTATTTCTAATGAAAGCAAAATATGCAGTTTTTTAAATTATTTTATCAAGTAAAATAACTACATATTTTCCCCCACGTATATTTATACTTAAATTTGAATTCTAATTATTGATTATATTTTTCCGAAAATTTGACTTAGACTTTAAATGTGTTTTCTTGTTTACATGAAATACATAAATAATGATAATAATTATAAATAATTATCAATTATTTAATGAAACCCTGGTTATAGACACCATAAATCTTAACATAATTTGCTACATTATCATAGATTAAATTTTACGACAGCTCAAAAAATCTACCAGAATCAATGGCACAATCTAATGCATACTCTTCTTGTAAAGGGAGAATGACTAGGTAATAGAGACTATTTACGGAACACAAAGCAAGCAGCACATTTTTCTTGCTCTTACTTTCAGTTTTCTTTTTTGCTTTGAGCAATGAAACGGAAATCGCCTAAACCTTTGCTTACCCACCATTTATACTCCAAAAGCAAGTGAAGTGTCTATTATCCTTCTACCTTAATGGAGTCGTCTGAAAGGTTAGTTGATAAGAATTATGACCAAACGCAAGAAAAAACACTTTCGAAATTTTCTGTTGAAGCTTTGAAAAGCCAAGACTTTAACTTGCTTTCCTTTAGGAAACATGACATTAAAGATCAGTTAATGGATCTAAAAGTCTTTGTTGTGCATGTTTAACTAGATAGCTAGCTTTGTTTCTATGAAAATTTAAATACATAAAAGAACGTTTTCCTCAGCTAAACTTGATTTCAAACAAAAATATTTTGTAGTTATTATTCATTTAAAAGTTTCGAAAAGTAAAACATTTATGTGCTTATGTTCTGATAAGCAAATAATCCAACAATATCAATAATATTATCTTTAAAAAATCTTGACAAAAAGTAAAATATAGGACTGATAAGTTAATTTTCTTAAATTTAAAGTATTTATAATGTAAAAAAATTGCTATGATTGAAAAAAATATTTTGTAATTTTTTAATAATAAAAAAGGAATATAAATCTAAATATGATATAAAATCAAACTAAAAAAATATTATGTTTTTAAACTTTTAAGTACTATAATTATTTGAAAAAAATTACTTTTTACTGTTTTGTTAATACTTGCAGTTCTAATTATTGATTGATAAAGATTCAATCACATTTCTTTATGTTATTTATTCAAATTGATTCAGCTTATCATATTGTAGTCTGATAAAAACGCATTTAACATGCTTGGTAACAAACTTTGGTGGTCACTGTGATCGATAACTTAAAAAATCACTATGTTATTGCTTAGATCAAAACTACCTAATTAAGAAATACGATATACTTATTTTTCAAAAACTATAATTGCATATATATATTCAGAATTGTATATACTGCATAAATTAAGTATACAAAACTAATGTACTTCATAGATAAGGATGCAATAAAATTCAGTAAATTTTTAGACCTAAAAAACCTTAATAAATATTTTAAAAGGAAGCTCAGAAATAATTTCAAATTATCCAAAACTTTTACTTATTGTTTTAAACAATCAACAATTACCATAGTTAAATTAAACTATTTTGCTCAAAATCATATTAATTAAAGTAACGTCATTTAAATAAGCATGTTTGTATATTACAAAATATTTCCATACTCAATCACACATACTCACTAAATCCTCAATCATAATTTATTGAAATCTTCAAAACTTAATTTTTAATCAAACTATAAGTCAAGAGTATATGTTATATTCTTCTTAGAATCTTGTTACATTTTAAATTCTTGTAGTGCTAATTACTGTTATAATTTAAAATAAAACTAAGTTATGTTGGTTTGAATTCATCAATAATTCTTAAATATAACAATCTGTGTAACACATGAAATTGATTGATAGTTTATTTAAGTCAACCGTAAATAATATTCTCTAAAGTCTTTTACATCCAGTGTTAATTATATAATAAATTCAACTACAGAAATACTATTCAAATATTGATATGCTCTAATATTATTTTAAATTTTTATCTTATCCTTATGAAAAAGTAATGATTAACTTTCTTATATGTTTTGAATGATCAGAATTGCCATGTGCATATATCAAGTGGTACAATAAAAGTAAATATATAAAAAAGCGAAAGCTTCTGAAATAAAGTGTTTAAGTCCAGTATAAAAGGCATCGTATTTGATTGATATTGCGTTTCTATCGATCTAGAAGAAAAATATATATCTTAAAATGCTTTTCAAGGCTTGAATTTCAATCACTGAGGACAAATTTATATGTAGTATAATATGTTAGTAGGGTAATGTATTGTAATTGCTATAGTACAAATGCATTATATTATAATGTATATTATCATAATTTTATACAGAAATAGCTTAATCTTAAAATCTTTGTACATCAATTGATACTAAATCTAAACTATCATTTCTATTATTTTTATTTAATTAACCGCATATCTTAAATATTCTCTAAAAGAACCAGGGTATTTCACTCAATAAAGTATTTTGTTTTAATCGTATCTTAAGTTTCAAAAGTAAAATATTAAAAATCAAAAATAAGGATATTTCTATTTTGAAATAATATTTTGAATCAATATTATATTTGTTATTTCAATGCATTTAAATGTTGCATTTTTTTTAGTTTTGAAGAAATAATATTTTATGTTTTTGATAGAATTTCAATTTAACATGATTTGATTTGGATGGAACTGGTTCTTTTATCATTTTGTAATTTTTTTATTAATTTATAACAAAATTTTTATCTATAACACACAAGAAATATTTAATGTTTTCTAATTTTTATACAGTAATCTTATTTATCTATTAGTATAAATTTAGTGAGTATGTTCATGAAATAATTAATTTCACTGAATTTTATTTAGTATCATTTCAACATATTAATTATTCAAATCCTGCTTTCTTGATTTTTCATTCAGTGGAAAATTTGTATTTTTGCGTCTTTGATTTTCTTTATATAGAATCTGACGTCTAATAAAAGCTTAAATACAAATCAACTAAAAAGTAAATGAATTTTCAATTAATGTATAATTAGTGCATTACATTTTAAATAATCAATACCCAATGTATATAATGTATCTTAACATAAACTTCATAATAACTTTATTAATACATTATTTGTTTAAAATAAGATGCAAAATGTTCAATCTGCTTTTAGATAAAATAAGAAAAAGAATAATAAAATTTAATCACATTTCTTTACTTACAAAAAATTAGTCTAAGTTATTGTTAATATTACTTTATCTACTGTTTTGAATCTAAGTTTACGAAGCAAAGTTCATAACTATTTTACAAAACAGAAGAGTAATTAAAACTAATTTTAAAATGTCACCTCTTTCTATGAATATTAGATGTTATCTTAAAATACTACATTTTATATTTCACACAAGAGTTTTATAATTTTTCAAAATTATAAACTTCTATGATTATCAGTCTAATAACATAATTTGTGAATTTAAAATTTATCTCATCTAATGATTTATGTGATGTGACTTTTTAAGGAGGATTTTTAAACTATATAGGCATTATTAATAATTTGTGGTTTAAAACAGCAAAAATATTAGAACTATTTTATATTTCAGATAATATTAATTACCTGGCCAAGAGAAATATAGAAAGAAATCAAATTTACTGTTTAAGTTATATTTCAAACTGCTTGAAGAGGGAATAAAAGTTTCTCCCTTAAATTGAATTTAAAAAGATGACATTAAGAAGCTATTACATTAGACAATTCTTAAACTTATGGCATTTTGAATGTATCAAATCAGTAATAAATATAAAAAAATCAATAATAAATATAAGTTAGATGCAGAAACATTTCATTCTGAACAGATTATGTAGACACATATGAGAATATTTCATCAGTGCAAATATTTAGTTCTTAAGAAAATTGTTCAAGGAATTAAGAGTACTTAAAATGTATCTAAATGTATGTAAAATAAAAAAGAATAGGCAAGTTTACATTGATATCCGTTAAAAAAAGAATTTTAAATTTTCCTTTAAGTTCTACTTAGATTTTTCTATAAATAGGATTTTATTTGGCAGAAATAAACTTAATACAATTAATATTTTTATTCGAAAGGGAATTATTTGACGGAAAAAATTAGTGAACCAAAACATTATTTAGGTTAATAATCAAAAGTTAAAACGTTAGGCAAATTTAAATAACAATTATAATTTGGCTTAACTAACCATTATTATTTGGCTTAAATAACAATTATTATTTGGGAGGGAAAATTAAACTATTGAAACTAGTTGTTTTATCAAATGTAAAATATTTACGATAATATAAAATATATTTTAAGTTATTAATTTAAATATATAAAGTATTTTAGTATTAAAGTATTAAATCACACATATTTTCGAATTATTAAATTCATTCATAAAATATCTCATAATATATTAATAACGATTTTTTTAAAATAAGAATTGCTTCAGCAATAATTAAATGCAAATTTATCAATTTCGTCAAATATGTTTTTACATTTAAAATGATGGATTTTTTTATTTTTTCACTGCATTAAAAATATTGTAAAGAGCATAATATCATCAAGAATGATGAATATTTATTCATTAGTCCCTTTTACTTAAAATATTAATAAATTGTGAGTGCATATATGTGTGTGTTCGTGATATTGAACAGAAATTATAAATTATGTTTTATAAATTGTTAATATCATTTTACTTTTAATAATAAGGGTGATTAAACACACTCACATTCATTGACCAATAAAGTTCTGAGAAGGGTATAAAAATTTATGTTGGAATAAACTGAAACAGAAATATTTATTCTCTTTTAAAAGAAATAAATATTTTCATTGAGTTTGCAGACTTTATGATTTGCATGACAATGTAAAAAAGGAATTCTTTCAAATCTCATGGCATACACAAAAAATAAATAAACAAAAATAGAAAACGTACTCTTATTGTATTTGCTTTTAATATTATCAGACTCCTAAAATTACTTAAAATGCAATACCGGAATATTTTAAAGTTGTTTCAAAAATAGGAATAGTAAGTAGATAATATAAATGTATTACAAATGTAATTTCATTTCCCACATTGTTTGCATAACTTATGAAAACTGTTGTTGGTAAAAACTTCACTACTTTTTATAGGATTATAATTTTGGATTTGATACATTTGATTTATAAAATTATTTGAGTCAGTTGATAAGATGCTTAACCGTTAAATAATTTATAGTTATACCCAATAATTTATGTGATTAATCGTAAATTGATCAAATTTACTATTTATCATTTATTTAAAAAAAACCAATAGTTTTTGTTGTGAAATTTAAGAATATTAATCAAACATTATACCAAAAAGTACTCTTTGCACTTTCTCTCTTTAAAATATAATTATATAAAACAAAAATAACTTTTTGGAAAATTACGAGTTTTATTGTTGACCAAAAAATATTGAATTTATATATAAATAGGGAATTAAATATAAAATCCTGATTTTGAAAAAATTCTAAAATATTCATTAATCATAAGAAATAATATGATTAATTTTAATTTAAATGAGATTTTTTAGATACATAAGCATTATAATTAAAGTAATCTGGAGTAATAATTTATACAGTAGATCACACTTTCTGTTATTTCTTTTACTGAAACATAAACATAAAATTCTATGACATTTTACTAAGTTAATTTAACTAGAATAAAAATATATATTAAATTTTTGGTATACTTTTTCAAACTGATTTTTTTAATCGGATAAGTTAGTTTTCCAAATGCTGATTTCAATAACTAAAAATTATGTTTGCATTTTTAATATTGAGATACGTCAGAATTTTTTTATATAAGTGTTTTTTTAATTTATTAAAACTTTGCAAATTAACTTATATGGAGTATAATTAATTCTATAAGTAATGATATAATTGTGCATATTTTTATTTTACTTTCTATGAAAAAAGGAGCTTTTCAGCTCAAAATATACTATAAAACTTAACAAGAAAGTTTTATTTTTATATTATGGCCAATAAATATTTTTTAGTTAAATGAAAGTTAAAATCCTTATTTGTTGTTTTCCTTTTTAAAAATTATTTTTGATACATATTTAAATATATATTTTTGGACTCTAATTATCTTTAACAAGTTAATCTTATAAATTTAAATAAATAAATATACTTTTCCCAAGAATAGGAAAAATATTTCGCCAACGAAACAGAAAAATATATAGTTTCTTCCCTTAAAATGAAGAGCTTTTCCTGTTTACTTTATAAATCAATCAGAACATGGACTATATTTACATTATAAAATACTTGATTAAATCAACATATATATCCTTCTACTTCCAAGTAGAGAAATATTTTCTTACTTAAATAAATTATAACAAATACTTTTAGTTTCTCTAAAAGGGGATCATTTAAAAATTGAAATTTTTTAAAAATAATTGAAACTTTATTGAACGGAAAGAAATTTTCTAGAACATAATATGTTTTCTTGAGCTTCATGCTAAACATTAATATTAAAATATTATATATACACTATTTTTATTATTTAATTTTAGAATTTTAAATTAACATTTATTATTTTCCTTTATTAAATTCTTTCAAAATGGCAAAAGTTGTTTTTTCCTTACATTCATTATTTTATCTCTCAATATATTCTTGTAAATTTATTGTTATTCAAGATAAGTACTCATTTGCGATTTAAGGGAAACAAAGCAATAATTAAAATTAGATTAACATGCGATTGTAATTTTCTTATTTTTAAATATATCATTTTATAGAATTTTCAAAATTACATTACCTGATAAAAAAACGTATTTTAGTGGTATATTACATACAATGAATAGTTTTAAAAGATTACACCTAATAAATCAAGACATATTTTCTGAAACAAAACGTTATATATAAAAAATTTAATATGTTTAGAGAGCAGGCAATTTTCAAATTCTTGGTATTACATAAAAGTAAGGTCATTTTTTTAGTATTCGAAACCTTTTGAAGTTCCAGATACTAATTTTTCTTTCAGAATCATTTGTAGACAGCTGTAACTTTGCATCAAAGAAATATTAAATGCCAAAATAATATAGAGAAAATATAATTTAATTTCTTTCTTTGAGGGAGTTTACATAACTACTTTAAATGTCAAAGTTGAAAAGTTCAGAAAATATAAAAACACTCAAAATCCAGAGCTGATGCTCATAACACTATCAGAACCTTATGGGGAGATTGAGGTTCTATAACAGTTTACATAACAGCCCAAAATAAAAATGGAATCGACTGTGCGCATCTTTCAAAATGAGGTAAATTCAAAAAAGATGTTATTGAAGAAACGTCGAAGGTGTCCCGTTCTCCTTCAGTGATGTAGGAAACGCGTAGACAGTGACGTTAGAGCAATGGAGGCTCGTCGGTTCTGATTAATACACAATTTGTTTGTCAGAAGTCATTAAAGAATTTACATAAAAACAGAAGAAATAAATCCTTTTTCCTCACAACAATGGATTGATTCAAACAAAGGTATTTCTGATAAGCAAAATTTCAAATAGATATATCATCTACAATATTATTTTGATTTGGTATCCAATAATTTTTCTTATAACAGAACATTCAAAATAAACTAAATGGTCTACGATTGCCGATTAATTTATCCAAAAACAAAAACTACAAATCCATCCAAAGCATATGTTATGAAAATAATGATAGGAATGGAATAGTGGGTTCGAAAATTGATTCATAGGCATGCAAAAATAATTGATCTTGATGGAGAATATTTTGAAAAACAATAAAACCGATTTTGATAAGAACTATTCTTTAGTATTGGAGCAGAAATATAAATGGCAACTCTCTTATTCGTTAATATCTAAATCAATCTTACTGAAAATGATTGACATAGAAGGAAGAGTAAATTATTATTTTGTGATAACAGACAAAATGTCAAGATTGCCAAGAGATTAATTTTATTACTTTGTAAAATAACAGGACAGATACAACTTAAAATTACTTCGCATGTAAAGTTTACACTCTCAAGAAGATCAAAGTGAAATGTTGCTCTTCAGGAATTAAAAGGAAATCAACAGGTCTTTTTCCTTTTAATTCCTGAAGAGCGACTTGTCTATCAACAAGTATTAAGAGAAGAGAATGAAGGATGCTAATAAAAACAAAATATGGAATACTGCTTAGAAAAACATTACTTTCTCCTACAAAACAACCTCAGTTTAAATGATTCGGACAGAAATATTTATTACTAGTATGATTTACAATTCCTTTTGCAAAAAATTTGAAGCGTTCCATATTCAAACTTTCTTCGGTAGCAAAACGTAAAAAAGATTACACCTAATAAAAAAAAGCTTTAGGTTGCTCTGTGAGGTTGTATTAAGCTTTAGCATATGATAACAATATGGAATAAGAGAATTTCTGGAAAATTTATTATAGGTTTCAGAATTCTTACCAACATTCCATATCTTTGCTTCAGTTTTAATTCTAAATGGATCATTCTCAAAATTTAAGCGATATAGTGATCAATGATATATCCTAATAGATAAAAAATTGGTCTTAAAATAACAGAATCAAATCCTTAAACTAGCTAAGTTACAGTCCAAATTAAATTTTAAATTCTGAATAATCATGCGTATGCAAAAAAAAACTGTTAATGAATGCATGTATTAAATGTAATGAAGTATCATGTGTAAACAACAGAAATTCCAAATATTTATTTGAAATTAAAATTATAAATTCAAAGAAAATTTGACTATATGATATTATGTAGACAATTGAATAATCAACATATGTTAATTATGTCAAAAAATTCTTTATAATTAATTTCTTAAAATTTGGTAATAAATATATAAGTAAAATAAAAATAAAATTGCTTAATTTATTATAATAATAAAAATGTATTTAATATGTTTAAATATTTTAAAAATAACTTCTGTACTTATTATAGAGTTAGTTTTATTCATAGCAATTCAAAAGTATTCATACTGTTTATAACAAAAATGTTTAAAAACTTTCTCTTATAATTAACGCACAGTAATTAATCATTACGAAAATATCTTATTGGATTAATATTAACTAGATTATAAATTTCAATTTAATATGGTAATATTTCGACTGATTAAATATAAATGTTTTTCCTAGAAATTACTATTGCAAGAATTTGATATATAAATAAATAAATTAGAAATTCCTAATACTAATAATGCGAATACCTCATTCTGCAAATATGTTAGTTATAATCTTTTAATGTAAAATCTTAAGAATTGTAAATATAATTTAGAATATGATTTTATGAATTTTTTTCTATTCTGTATTATTAAAATATAATCCTTGTTTATTAATATTAATAACAAACATTTTAAGAGAAAGCTTTTCAAAGAAAAGGAAATTTATAAACCAAAGTTTTCCACGCAATACTCTTGCAACTATTGATTAATAAACTAAAAGTTTTAATAGTTCCTTAAGTGACCAAAAATATTTCTTATGTTTCAAAGTAGAATTCAATATATTGCTATAGATTCGAAAGTTCTGAATAGAATTCAAATACTATACAATGCCATATTTCTCCAAAGTTAGATTTTCAACAATGTAGGAATTCAATTTGATATTCACATGTAACTTATATGAAAAACATTTATTTTGTAGAGATTTCTGACATCTCCACATTAGAAAGAATGATGTGACAAAAAATTCATTGTTATTGTGTGCTTCCGCTGAGGTTTTATATTTATTTATTCCTGATATTTTTATTTGATTTTTCAACTATATATGATTTGATATATCAATAGAGCTGCTCTATATTTCTTACGAAATTCAAAATTTTTCACTTTTTTTCTCTTTAAATATTTTTTATAGTACAGCTGATTAGAATTTTACTGAAGATATTTTTTATTATTTTCTGTGCATTGATTACTGATCATTGAAATTAATAAAAATAATAAATAAAACTAATAATATAAAGAATATAGCACGTAAATAATTAATAAGTAAAAATTGAAGTAAATACTTACTCTAACTTTCATAGAAAGTAATCTTTGATTTAAATTTTTCAAATTTTGTATAAAATATGTATAGATATTATCAAATTTTATAATCCAATTTTTTCATTTAAATGTGAAGTTAAATGTCTTCATGTAATTCGTAGTAAATTTTAATTAATATTGCACTTAAAATTAAATAAATAAATGAATGATAAATATAGAAACAGAGGATATTTACTGGTAATACAAATTCAAAATAACATTTAAAATATCTTCTGCAGTAAAAAATTAAATAGTGCAATTTTTTTTAAACAATCAAAGAATTTTTCATGATTATTTGCAAACAGGGTATCTTATTCTGACAATAGTTGAGTATTATTAAATGAATTTTTAATTTTCATCATTTTATTTAACAAAAACACAATTTTTACTGTTTTGTAAAATATCAATGATTAGGAATATTTTTCACATGCGTAACGGAAATGTAACAAAATAATTACAGAAATTAATATTATTTTGAATCCCATTAGTGAGTACCCTAATTATTTTTTGCTTTCTATGCTACAAAAAGATTTTAGTGGCAAACAAGGGATTTGTAGGCTGCTTACTCAATTACATATCTCATGCCTCATAATAATCTAGAATCGGACCTTTCCTCCGAGTACTATTATTGAATTCATTAATTTACCTTCAGTGTATTTAAATAGTTGAACTTCTTCAAATGATTTTGGCTTCTGAAGTAGAAGAAATAAAAAATAAATCATTAAAAATACAAGCATGCCTAATAACTATAGATAATTTACTTATGTGTATAAAATTATTATATACGTGCAATAAGTTTAATAAATAGATAATTTCTATTAATTACTTCAATAAGCAGTATAGCAACTAAATTATTTTCATTTAATATATCAAAAAATTTTTATTTATGCAATTTATTATTTTTTACTTTAAAACCGAGTTTATTGTCTTAAACTGAAAATTATTAATTTGCTTACACTACAAAGACAAAAATTATTAGTGTCAATTTATCATTAATTATTTTAAGAAAATATATTTTGCTTTGTAATTTTAATCATCTTTATCAATTACCTATAAATTATTCCAGTTACATTGCATATTTTCCATACAGATGCATATTTTTCATTAAATTTAAATTTGATCATTCATTGCAAATAAAACTTGATGAATTCTTAACAATTATTAAAAATTTGCAGTACCTAGTTTTGCTATAAATTCCATAAACCTAAAACATAAATCTTTTATGAAGGTTTATCTTTAAGATGACAGTAATTTGAGAAATTGCAATATATATAAGTTGTTTTATTAAGTTGTTTTATTAAAAAAATATATAAGTTGTTTTATTAAAACTATTAGTTAAATATTTAGAACTTAGATTAGCTTTCTATCATACCTATAAAAGTTCTCTGAAAAATTTTGCCGAAAATAAAGAGAGAATTCTTGACAGTAATTTGATGATGAAGAATTTTTTCTGTCATTAAGCATTTATTGGAAGGTAAAATATACCATATAAATTGTTATTTAACATCTGCGTAAGTTATTTGTGTTATGAATTATAAGATTCAAACTAAAATTATGTAAAAAAAAATCATAAATATTTCTTTTTCCGTCTTAAACCTACTTTTACAAATAACTAAATTTTTATTAAGTTATTTCCTTCATAATTTAAAAAAAATTAATGGACTTCATTCAAGTGAATATGTATCTAGGTATTGAGAAATAAAGCACGAAAAGTTGAAACTAAAAAGAAAATACATGGATTTCCATAGTTTTTAAATTTTTATTTTTAACAGATACAAGTAATGGCATTCAAATCTTTTCCAATAAGTACTCCAAAGATTTTTTTTTGCTATTATTTACTTTATTTTCAAACTAACACACTCAAAAAGTGGTGAACATTGAAAATAGCTGTTTTTTTCAGAAACAATCATTACCTATGTCATTATAAAATTTAAGGTTAAGCAATAAATACAGTGTATTTAATGATGAAGTAATTTATCATTGCTTTTCGTGCTGAGTTTTCTGTCAATTTTGTATATCTTTAATATTTATTCTAGGGTAACACAATAGTGTTATGAAATTGTAAAGTCAGATAAATATTATATTTTTATGGAAGATTTATTTGTCACTGAGATTTTTTACTATTAAATTCTGATGCTTTTTTTAAAAAAAATTAAACACTTCACATAAAAAATAATCCATTTTCTCTCGTTAAGCAATACAAATGGTTTTTGGCGTACCATTCTTCATATTAAAATTTTAACTTCACTTTATAAAACATATTCATCATATAAGACTGTAATTCTTATTTTGTAGGAATAAATTGATAACTCTGTAAATATTATAAAATTTTTTCATTTTGTAAAATATTAATAGTGTACCAATTAACCTCATGCAAAACTTCTGATTTTGTGTTAGTTAAGAAGAAAATTTCCAACAGCTTAATATTTATGTTTATTATACACTAATCCCTACAAAATAAGATGGATCATTATGAATAATTTTATTTTTCTTTTATTTTGATATTATATATAAAAAACATTTCATAAATACATTTTTTTCAGTAATAATTTGATATACATATTATATCTACAATATATAAAATTTTTCCAAACAATGAGATAATTTTCAGTTATGTTATGAAATAAAGACATGTTGTGTTTTATACAGATTCCAACCAATTCCATGACTAATTTTAATATTATCATAAGCGTTATCTGCACTTTATCTGACAGAAAGTATATATAAATCTATAAAAATGCGCGAAATGCGAAATATTTTATTATGGATAGTCTACAATACAATGGTCCACAAGCAATTTGCGCAGACATACCTTCATCGAAAATAAAGCAATTTCATGTGACGCAGCAATTGTTCAAGTAAAATAAAAACCTTTACACAGAGTATGGATTATCGAAATATATGAAATAAAATAATCATAACTTCTAAACGGTTTGTGAATGAAGCTTAAATTTCATGTTTGGCAGCAAAACATTATGGCAATTAGTATGCTGTGTAATGTGTGTTAAACTTGTTGTCCGTCATTTACAAGTAAACATTTCATCCTACAGCTTGTCCTATACAAGCTGTAGGATGAAATTATCCTTATCAGCTTTTGAGATCGATTCTATTCAAAGTAATTTTTTTACTAAATATAAGCTTAAATCAGCCGGTACACATGTGCTAATCAAGAGTTTGCAGCAAGTTGGATCGTATTGATAGGATTAGTAACAGTGTTTTAAGTGAAGTTTGTGAAACAAGTGTTAAAACACCTGAAAACATCAAGAAAATAAGCGCTGTCTCAAAGCAGACGAAAGAAGTTGATTTGAGAAAATGCACAACAGTTGACCATCAGCCGGGAGTTTCCGTGATTAACATTTGAAAACCTCTACATCTCTTCCAATAAAAAATTCATATCCATTACCCCTTAAGCCATTTGATCATAAAAGGAAGAAAGAGGCCGAGATCGGTTGTTTTCTCCAACACTATTGTTAAGAGAATTAATTGAATAATAAAATTTTGACTAGAGTATGGTTCAGTTAAGCAATGAAGATCACTTTCATTCAGGCAGGTTCGTCAATAAGCAAAATTTGCACATTAGGAAAACTGAAAATTATCAGCTTTTGACCGAGACGTTTCTCCACTCTCTACGAATCATTGTGCGGAGTGCTATAACCAGTCGTGAAATAAGTTTTGTGATATTCGTTGAAATTACTGTAGTTTTTGAACCCCGCTGAACATTTTGAAAAGAATTTTATTCTCATTATCATAAATATCCGCTATATCGAAAGTATTTGGTACATGCCAGACGGAAATAAACTTCATTGGGGCAAGAATAATTGATATACTTGAGGATCACTTTGGGCACCATATTCAGGCTGTGATTCACTCTAAGTCAATTGGAATAAAACTTGCTTGCCTTTTATGTTATTCAGATTTAAACACATGTAACTCATTTCTGTAGAGTTATCTTAAAAACATTGAATATAGTAATAAGCCCAAATTCTTTGATAAGTTTGAAACTGCCATTAAGGTCATCGATAGCATTGATATTCCCAACCATATCATGAAGCTATCATGAAGAATTTTCACTATTTTCCCATATTGCAAACAGTGATAGCAGGTATATCGAACATCATAACCTAAATCTGATTATTTGTTGCTGCTGTTGTTGTTTCTAATCGCCTATCTGCTCTGAAGAATCAATGTAACCACTGACAATTAAAGAAGTATGATACAAGAAGTGAAGAATTGGGGATATCTTCTCGTTAAATCCTAAGGAAGTTCAAAATGTACTGAGATGATGCCTGTTCTTGCTTTCATTTAGAGCATAAAGGAAGCCTCTTGTTATTCCCAGAGTATGTGATACCTTTCAAATGCCTACTCGCAAGTCGGGACAGACATGTGTTGACCGAATATTTGTAATGAAGTTCAGTTAATACACATATTATTTTTAGTCATTAAAAACTGTCGAGTACTTTGTAAAAGTTTTTAAACACACAATTTATTTTTTATTTCATATAGTTCAGTAACTGTTATTGTGTAATTAAATATCAGCAAATTTTTTGATCTTATAACAGTCAACATTTTTATTATTCTTTCTTAAAGAATGATATATATTTCCAGTTATGAATTTGATCTTTCCCCCTTTAAAATATCAAAAACATTTAAGGAATTTACTATTATTTATCGTGACAAACTCGGATTTTTATAATGATATAAATAAATTCTAAAACTAAGCAAGTTTTTTATAAATTTTGTCTTTTTATGATTGTTAATACTTTTCTCTTCAATAGCGGTTTGCTAAGAAAACACCTATTTTTTAGAAAGAAATGTAAAGAGTATCTTAAAACTTTACTTTTTATACACAAGCTATGATTCAGTCTCTGGTATTATTGTAATCTGACTGGTTTTTAAGAGGAAAGGCTTCACAAAAGTCGTAACATCTGTCCCATTATAGGGTGCAGCAATCATTAGCATTTATCAGCATTTTATTAGTGGATAAATTTTATAAAAAAATATTAATTATTTGTAGGAGCAGAATTAAAATGGAATCTTAGATTTTAATCTATAATCATGCAACAAAATAGCTGAATTTCCAGTCTCTCCGATAATAAATAAAACAATGAAAAAAGTGATTGCACAAATGTTTATTTCTTGTTGATGGTACTTAGTATACTCTCATTGATTAGGAATAGTTTGGCTAAGTTTTAGTCCACGAACTGTTAGATTCAAAGTGAGAGCGTAAGACTTCAAATTGATCTCGGAATTTATTTGGGAGGTACATGATACTTTTCTGGCACATGAACTAAAATTAAACTCGAAGTTACTATTTACAACGTATTCCATATTGTTTTCTCGGTGTGAGCATCAAACTAACAAATTATATTGCGATTAGAATACTGACACAATTCAGCTTTGTTCAATGTTAACATAAAAATATTTCTCTATGAATTCATAAAAGATTTTTAAGTTTCAGAAAATCAGATATTATTCTTAATTTTTTATTAGTATTACGCAGTCATATAAAATCTGTTGTATAAAAACTTAAACCAATATATATATATAATATTTATTTTATTAACTAAAATATAAATAAAGTGATGTGTTTAATAAAGTCCATTTCATAAACCAATGATTTTATAAGTTTGAAGAAGCTGGAGTAAGATATTTTCTCAAAAATAGCTTAAAATTAAAAAAAATTGTGCTAGTTTTACACAATGTAATTTTTTCTTTTTGAAATTTAAGCACTCTGCAAAAATAAGATGCATAGGAGCTAGTAAATCTAATGTATTAAAAATTGAGTTTTCAAGGACACATTTTAACTTTTACTATACTGCATGTAAACTGCAACTTAAGAACATGTTCAAAAAATAATATTGTAAAGAAAAGTTATTAATGTTTTTGGTTTTATTGAAGACTAACAGTTTCGTATGTAAAAAAGTATACTAAATTTGATTGTTTGTTTATCGCTCAATGGTCATTTTTTGCACTCGAGGGCTAATTAGACTGGGACCTACGGTTTAAAGTGGATTCCGAACCACTACAAACATCCATGCCGAAGGTGGGATTCGAACCCACGAACTATACTAAATTTGAAGTTGTAAATATTTGGTTTCATAACATCTCTGCATAATAGAATGTATACGTTAAGCCCTTGCATATTCTAAACTGACATTCAAGTTTGAAATAAAACATTATGAAGAAAACATGCAAGATTTGAGTTGAAGAGTAAATTATCAATACATGGCAATAGAACAATTTTAAAGCTTTCAACTGAAAAGAACATATCTACACAAAAATAACACAAGTAAAAATATCCATATTTAATAACAATCTGATTGATTTGAAGATAAAAATCAAATTTTGCACTTAGAAGTTAAAAAAAACAATATTATATCATAAAAAAAGGAAAGGAAGGAGATTAAGAAAGTCATGTACTATTATTCTGTATGAAAAATTACTTTCTGACTAAACAAAATTATAATTGGATGTTGAGATTTACAACATGCAAATATTTTACTATCTCAGGATTTCTTCAGTATAGAGATGAATGGTAGCACTGCGATGGTAGGAACTTTTTATATAACAGAAAATAGGAACTGCAGTGTGTGAGTTTCAATAAAAATTAACCTTAATTTTTAACAAATTCCTTGTCAAGACTTTATATCTTTCAGTTCAATTAGAAGAGCCAAAGTGGAAATTTCAGAAAAACAATGCATCATTCTATGCCTAAATCAACTAAAAAACTTATTTCAAAAATGAAAAATTAAAGCTTGAATGCCAATCCATATTCGACATCATTTTTGGAATGCTGGTGGCCTTACTCAAGACAAGTTCTCTGAACTTAAAATCATTGTCCATCAAGTGAAACCAGATGTTGTAGGCATTGCCGAAAGTGATTCTGCTGCCAATAATTTAAAATTCTTTCCAATTAGCCAGTATCAGTCTTTTTCTTTACCACGGTCAAGACAAATAGCCTCTGGGATTGTAGTTTTTGTAAAACGATCCCTTATAGCTGATTACATCTATATCACATAGGGCTTGTGCATTCACCCAACTGCATTTTATGTAGGGAACATGTTGACATGGATGGCGAGCATCTTTCGAAATGTTCTGCCCTCCAGGAAGCCCGCTCTTCTTCACATTTTAAGATGCTCTCCACTCCTGGTGATACTTTTCTTTATTGGACAGCAAGACTTATTATGCTCGAAAGAGCTAACATAAGGATGTAATTAAAAAAATATTCGAGATCAGTGTAAATGTATAAAATGTAAAATCTTTTCATTTGATAACATAATTCTGTGTACCAACTAAAAGTTATCATTAATAAATGGCATACATCATATTTTTTGCTTGAAAACTTAATTGAATGATATTTGTAGTAAATGGAAAATCGTAGATTATTAACTTTTCAATTTTTCAAAAAAAATTATAAAAATATTTAAATGGAACAAAATTTTAAAATATGCTACAGAAATTTGCAACAGATATGTAAAGAGAAAACAAGGGAAAACTTTGATAAAGTACTTAATATAATTAAATGCTTGTCTAAAATTGTATGTTTATATTTAAACACAATAAAAGTAATGCATTCTCATTTATTTTTATCTGACCAAAATAATTTAACATAATTTTTATTAGTCTTATAAACATTTCCTAATATTTTTGAATAATGTAAAATTCTAGAAATATAGAAAAGAATAGAACTATTTCCATTTATTAATAATTCCATGATAAATTATTTATGATAATGAATAACATAATATTTATTTTTGTATTCTATACATTACAAAAAATGATCTTAACTATTAGAAGAAGCAATTCTACTGCATTTACTCTCAGACAATTAAAATAAAATTGAGTAATAATGTATCTATAGTGTAAAATAAGGCATATTTATATGTGAATAAATCTTTCTTCAGCATATTTATAAAAACAATACATTAATCTAGTTATAACATACAAGTTTTTAAATTATTATTGTATTAAAACATAATTTTAAACCAAAGTTTTGCGTTAGATAGTCTAGTTTTAATTCCGAATAATAATTTTCTAATTAATTTAAAAATATATTATTTTTATATTACTTTATTTTTATTTCAGCAAAAGTAGCATATTAAATGTTAAATGAAAAATATACGCGTTCTGAGACCTAAGATTACATTACTACTTACAGAAGATGGCAATACAAATAAATTTAAAGAATAAAGCAAATACATCTCAAAAAATGAATTTTAAAAATAAAGTCACTCTTAGAATTCCAAAATTACTTACAACCAGTAAGATCTCTACGCAGAAAAAAGTTTTTCTCTGAAGAAAGATTTTTGTTGGTTTAAAAAATACAACTGAAGACAAGACTTATTAAATAAGAAAAACGCCAAATGTATTTTTCTTTAGATGAAATTACAATTTTTTTTTTACTTCCTTAAGATCCAAGATATTCCAACTCTAAAGATGCGGATTTAATGTGAATTTTAAGAAACATAATACAGCATGGTTATTATTTTTAACTTGGATAATGAAATAAGTTCACAAAAATTTTTACTTTTTTTCATTTATAAAATAAACACGAGAATGTATTGGTGTGAAAACATATTATAAAAAATGTTTACTTTGCTTAGAACCTTTAATAGTTTCTTCAAATACGGAATTTATTGCTTACGATTTGAAGTATACTTTATATAAATATGAAATGGGAAAATATTTACACGTCATAAAACAATCTTCAAATCTACGAAATTTTTCAGCAAAAATTTAATGATGCATTTCTGTAAATAAAAGCTTATTTGTTAAAGAATGAAAAATTCTTCATATAATTTAGAAAAGTAAAATGTTGGTACAAAATATTTTTTCACGGTTTATGTGTGTATAATTCGCTTTTATGATTTTTACAATAATATAAAGTGTATTTTAGAAACAATTATTAGATTTAAATATTAATTAATGATTATTTTACAAAACCTTATAAAATAAATACTCCAGCTTAGATGTCTTTCTTTAAGGATGTCTTTAATTTAAAAATCAATAGACAGTTAAAGTATTACCAAGAAATTACTGTTTTTTATTAAACTAGATCACTAATTTTCTTCAATGCACATTTTTTCTTAATATAAATACCATAAATTCAAAACTCTTCTTTTGTCTGAACATATACGAAAGCTTTTATAATATGTGTAATATTAAATGCATGTCATGTCAATTACACAAACACATATTTTAGAAGGATCCATTTTTCACAAATTATATTCTATTTTATTATATACTTAGACGTATTTGAAATTATATACTGCTTTTTTTTCAGAGTATTTTCAGCCACGGATAAAAAAATGAATTAGTTACTCGAATAAATAACGTACATTCATTTTGTACAGAAATTACTCTTCTGGTATTAGGAACTAGATGTGCAATAATTAATCTCCTTTGATTGTACATTTCTTTTAATTGATAAAATTTTCCTAATTTATATATAGCTTACAATAATTCTGAAAACATTGATAATAAAAAAAAATCTATTTGAAATAGAAAAATTATGAATCAATTAAATAGGCGTAAAATTATATTTTGTACCTCAAATCATTCTAAGATATTTCAGGGCTTTTTTAAAAGATTATTCAGATTTCACAAGTAAATCATTCATTTTTTTAAAAAATTATACTTGCAATTTACATACAAAATACAAGTTCAATTTCTTTGCCACAAAAAACGTACTTTGAGAAGCATTGCGAAATTATTCATTATACACTGGTGTGCAAAACTTGAGCAACAAGTGGTTTTTCTGCCATAACTCCACAAGAAATCTTCTGAGGGACATGAAATTCAGACATGAGGCACATCATTTTGTACTTAAAAGATGACGAAAGCATAGTTGCACAAAAAAATGAATACAGTATGGAATCGAACAAAAATAGCCTTTATTGCACTCACAGTATCCTTGCTCAAGATCATCTGTCCAAGAGGAACAATAACAAACAGATGTTACTTAGTATAGGATATTCCATCTTCTTACTGCAATGCTTCGCACCGTCTCCCCATACTCAGAACCAGATTGTCCAGCAATTATTGCGGTAATAAAGCCCATTCTTCAATCAGCATCTGTTTCCGTTGCTGCGTGTTTCCCGGAGGATGCAATCGTGCCACAATGCGTCTCCCCAAAGCATCCCACGCATGTTCAATGGGATTTAAGTCATGGGAGTACGCTGGCCAATCCATTCGGGTGATGTCTTAACTTTAAAGTGGCTGCTGAACAGCACGATTCCGATGTGGCCGTGTATTGTCATCCATAAAACTGAAGTCTGCAACAATGGCAGCTCGGAACAGACACACATGGGGAAGGATTACCTGCTGACAATAGCGATCTCCCGTTATAGAATCTCTGTCGAAAATGTGAAGCTCATTCCGCCCGTTCAGCACAATGCCTCCCTAGACGAGAGCTCCAGGACCAACAAAACTGTCTCTTTCTTTTATGTTAATGGGATGAAACCGTGTCTCAATCTCTCTCCAAATCAACTGGCGTTGTCACTTGCTTATGGCACTGAAACGACTCTCATCTGTGAAGAGGACGTGACTCCATTGATCATTTGTTCAGTTTTTGTGTTGTTTGCACCACTCTAAACAGTGCTGCCTATGGCGAGCTGTAAACGGAATGCAGCGTTCGGGACAGTGGGCGAATAGGCCAAATTTGTGAAGACGTCTGGCCACAGTAAACTGCTACACTTGTCACCCCGTTAATGTACACATTTGCTGAGCAATGGCGCTTGCTCACAGGTTTTGGGGATTTTTCGCCTACAGGATGATATAGCTGTCAGCCACTGCATTTGTTTTCCTGGAGCGGGCACCATCAACCTTTTGAATAGCTGTTCTTGTAGTTCTGAAGGTCTTCCAAGTCCGCAAACCGACACTTGTTCATTCCGAACTCTTAAGCTGCACTGGTTACACTACGCCTCTCCTCCAGTTTTCCAATCACTCTTCCACTTGTGAAGTCATCCAGGTGATTTCTTCTAGCCATATTTCACGGATACACTCACTTGCACTTGAAAGGAAAGTCTTCAATTTCTCCTTTGTTATTCCTTTTATTGTAGGTTTGAATTGCGCGCGCCGAGTGCACGTGTTCAGCATACGCTCACGTCACTTCTGACGTTTTGACACTGATATATGCATACGCATGACTTATTTTGAATTATGTGTTCATTGCACTGGTCGCAAGAACTCCTTCTATGCAATTTTATGGCCATCTGCTTAAAATTTACACCATTCCTTAAGTTGTGCACACCAGTGTATATATCAAAAATTATATTAACTTATGCAATATTTCTTAATTATATGTTGTCGACATGAAGCACATTTTCGGAAAAATTCTATAGTAAGAATATTATAGGTTTCATAATACTCATAATTTTTTAAGTTACTCTGTTTTGAAGTGATTCTAAGTATTTGAACTACATACATGCGAGTAAATTAGGAAAACCTTATTCATTTCACACTCAAGATACGTATAATAAATTTCTCACTTTCCGATTTCCACTCACGTAATCTAAAATTTTCGACTTTTTTCCAATTTTTATTTTGAAGGTCAACAATTTACTACCTAATAGGTGATTATCTGAATTTTCTTAAACATTTAAACCTCAAATTTCCATCTTACACAATTTAATCATAGAAATCTGAAAACAGTTGAAAGTATCATCTGTAAATTACCTAAATAGTTTGAAATATACATGTATAAATTTTGAAAACAAAGCATATATTTTGAACATTTTTTTTAACTTTTTTTTAAAATTTAAATTAGAGTTTTTTTAGTATCCCAAGAAAGACTATCAGTTATAATCCAGCTATATAGGGGAACTTACATTCCACTATATAATGGATTCTTCATTGTTTTGTAGACTTATTAGCAAATGAAAGCTGTTTTTATCTTGAAAATTTTATCGCTTAGGTGTGTGTTTCCTTAATTTATTGTATTCGCATATTATAATAAAATATAAAAAACTTCGAAATACTTACGCACATAGAATATGAAAACAATATAAATTTCTGTTTCTAAACAGTGTTTAAAAACAAATTTAATTAAAGTCTCCAATAAAGTCAGTTTCCCAATTAAGTGTAGGAAAGCTCTATGGCATTATTTTTCAAGTTATATTCTATCAAGGAAAATATTTAATTAAGGTGTATGATGCACATACACCTTAATTAATCCAATTAATTGTCCTCAACTGGTTTAGTATAAAGGTGATGAACACGATTCTATCTAATATAGAGAATCGTACTAGTTAAGTTTCTTAAATGTGCTAAAAAATATATAGCTTTAGTTAACAGCAGTATAACCCGATTGATGAAGGGTGAGTTTAAGTGATACTTATCACAAATACAAGTGTGTGAATAAAACTTATATAAATTCACTCTCAACATCTCGATAGTTTCGTTTAAAAGCTCAAGGAAAACGAGAATTTTAATTTAGATAAAGCTGTCATTTGTTTTTTTATAACTTCATGATATTGCATCCCATAATATATGAATGATATATATATATATATATATATATATATATATATATATAATTTAGATAAAGTTGTCATTTGTTTTTTTATAACTTCATGATATTGCATCCCATAATATATGAATGATATATATATTTTCCATAGCAAATAAATTAATATAATAATTATAATAATAATGGAAATTCAAAAATACTTTCAACTCTACTGATGAATTTGCTTAAAATTCTGCCTTACTTGTATCCCATTAAATTAAAAATAAATAAGTATAAGTAATTTCATGAAAATGAATAGAATTTTTGTTATAAAACAAACACTTTACTTGTTTATTTGTTCAAATTAAAAAATTTGCATCACTATACATTGAATTTTTTCTTTATATTATATTTTACGCAACAAATAGATTTCATTTGGTTACGTTATTAATACCATAAACGAGTCACTTGTAAAAAGGTGCCTTTTAATTCAACCATTTTACAAGTGCACTAATTTATGACAGTCAATATAAATTATTGCATTCAATCCTCATTTAAGTAAATTGTTTACGATTTAAAATAAATGCAACAAATACTTTACTATATTTTTCTGTTTACACTATTTCTAATGACTTATTTAAGAAACTTAGAACAAAATTTGATGAACCAAATTATGATAGATTAATGAAATTAAAGTTTATGTCAATCATTTCTCTCTAAACTCATTAACTTCAAATCAGAAAATAAAATGAAGGCGATTCACAAATAGTAGAGTATTCAATTAGTTTCTTATTAGAAATGATACAAACAAAAAATAATCATCCCAGGTGTGAGCTCGTTACATCACTTTTTTTTTCTTCGTTGGAAGTTGCTTTCTAGTGACAAGTCAAAGAGCTAAACCATGTTTCTTTCACGGAAATATCCGCAAACTACTATGGTCAGAAATCTCGCAGAACTAGAAGCAATACAACGCCAACTGGACAAGGATTTATATCTTTTTGTCTCCGAATATCCTAAAGGCTTATAGAATAAGCTTAGAATAGATTTGCGGATCACCCAAAGAAAAAGTTTCATCCACTTTTGACGAAAGAAATTCTGAAGATATAAGTGGATTTGTGATGAATTTATCGAGTATGAAAAGAATTACAATCTCAAAATCCAATTCATTGATTTGTGAGAAAAAGCAAAGAAGTATAATATAAAAAAATAAATATAAAATACACTAATTAAGACCGTGGTGCAAGAGATAATAACTGTGTGAATTGTCTTTTTCTTTAATCTTATCAATTCATTCCTAAGATTATTAATATTAGTAATGTTTTCAATAATACTTTTAATAAGTATTATCTTATAAATGCTTTTAACTAAAATATTTAATAAATTTAAATCTGATTAAACATATCTTAAAATGTATTAGTTTAATATTCTTAATGATTAATTATTCATGTGCATATGAAATAAAGTAAGTCTTATTTTGATTGAAAAATGAATTTAAACAGAATTATAGACTTCTGTAATATGACATTAATTTCTTACTATTTTTAACCATGGATACTCAAATATACTACACATCCAGATATTCTATTACAAAGACATCTTTGTGTGTTAGTATATTTTTTCTCGCTGTCATAGAAATAACGAATATATATCAACATCTAAGTTCTAGCTCAACATTTTTGAATGGGTTTAGTGATGCATATAATGAAAATTGAGTTTAAATCGATTTTTGAATATATAGGTATGCGAACTTCCTAACATTTTTTGTCAAAATTATATTTGTGCAAAACTTTTTTATATTAAAAAAAATCTGCATGATAGAAAAAATATAGATACAATTATAATATCGATTGGACAAATGTTTAATGAAGGAACCAGTCATCAAATCTAAGAAAATTTAATAGTATAGATCTTGCTAAATCAGCATTCAGGCAAGACCTACTGCCGGTAGAAATACCAGAACTTGCTGTTTTAAATAAGAAAATCTAAAAACATATGATCGCGGATCTACCGGTATAAACCTCCACTGTTCCAAGACTGTCAGAATTCACAATTCATCAACCAAAGAAGTTAGTTACTTGTAGCATACCAACTATTTGGGAACAATTAACCAAATATTTTCAGGAAGTCGTAGATTACAAGGACACTTATATGTATTTTATATTAAATAAATTCAAAAGAGTAAGATTAACCCAGTCATGCATTTTAATGCAAAAGCATAACATCTTCAAGAACGATCTCAAAATAAGACCGAGACTAGCATGTATTAGATTAATTGTGAAAGAATACAAACTAAATAAGGTTGAATTATAAATCTAGTGGCATTTTATGGCATTATTTAAAACAGATCAATATGAGTAATGTGCAATCTGCCAGTACGCTGTTACACATAAAAATCATCAATGTGATGCTTTATATAAAACTAGAATTCGTCCGAAAGGCTATTTAATGGCATTTCTTCTCAAATTTTCTTCGTCAATCATGCTATGGGGTCTATTCTTACCTGAAAATCTGTCTAGAGTAATTAAAACACTGTTTACAATGACAGTCAATATTGCTGTAAATGTCCGGATATGTTCATATATACTTATTTAAAAACGGTCATTTATCTTGAATTTGACTGTTGGTTTCTTAAGACCAGAAATAGCATGTTCATCAGCCCAACCCTTAAAGAAAAGGAGGTAACGATAGTACGTACAGTAGAAATACACAAACCCATAAGGGTATTAGAATTTCACATCTCGGTGGGGAAATATTTTGAAACTATCTAGTATTTGTGAAAATGCGATGAATACAATTAAAATAATAAAAATTAACGTAAATCTAAAATCCAACATCTAATCAATCATAGAATTCAATAAAATATAATATTTATCATAATAGTCCTATTTAGTCCTCTTACAACTGTCTTAATAGATATCTTTTAGATAGAGAACAACACTCAAAGTTAATTTCTTTGTGCGAAAAAATCTGACGTAAAATATCTTCATATATGCATATTGTCGTTAGTAAAATCATAGCATAATTTTTATAAATGTGTTGAAAAATATATATTTTGTAAATTAGAGCACAAAATGTACAGTTTTATAAGCTATTAAACGTCAAGTGCTACATTTCTGATTTACTAGTTTTAAAGATAAGTAGTAAGAAGCGAATCTTTGATTTATAGTTTTCTTTTGTATTCACTTCACAAAATATTTTTAAAAGAAGTTTTTGTGGGAGATACTTTGCTAATTATTTTGTTTATGCGTATGAATTAAAATATGCAATTTATGCAAGGTAAGAAAAATTCAAAATTTTTCAACGAAATAAAACACATTCTAAATTTATTTTAACGAATAATATATTAAAGTTTAGTTCATTGATTTGTGTATTAATTAAATTGTTTACGATCATTACTTCCTCCAATTTAGATTTGTTGGAATTTTCAGCTTGTTGTTAGTGACGTATATCATATCAAGAAAACTATATATATCCTACAACACCAACTATATCTTTATTAAACTATATCCTACAACACCAAACTATTTTTCAGATAAGTTACATAGTGATCAAACTATCACAATTACATCCTCTTGTAAAGTGTAGGTTATATCAGTTTTAGTGTATTCACCACTGTGGGCTATAATCGCTGCCATAGTACTCAGCACAGAATGGAAGAGCAGGCTTAGGATTTATCCTTGGGGTATAGGAGTCCATGGGGTTTCTAATTATTGTTAAAGTTCCTCTTTTGTAACAGCCAGTGGTGCATCCCGGGCCAGAGAAGGGGAAAATATGAATTACAAGTTTCCTATTGGTGATAGATTGGGACAGTCAGCAGGCCAAGAAGCAATTCAGTCTTACGGATAGAAGAAATCTTGAATATTGTGAACACTACGTGTCATATGAGGTCACATATTATCCTTTTGGAGTATTCTTAGCTAGGTACATGGCAAGATCTGAAGGTATAAGGTTACATACAGAAATACACCAGAGTACTGCTGACTTTATTGTTGTGTGCGCTGCTCCATTATACAATCTTTTATCAAATTGGGCTCTACTATTTAGTTAGAAGCAACTGGATTAGAGTCTTCTATTTAGAAACAGTTACTAAGCAGAAGATAACTCAGTACTTGACAATGTTTAACTTGTTACCTCTCAGAGGTATTATTGCACTTAGAGGAATTAACTTATTTAATATCCAAAGCTGCTTTAGCAGTATTAGCAATAGTTAGTAGAGGAATGTCACACTAAAATCCAAAACCCCAAATCAACATACCATTTGTAGGACCAGTGTGGCAATGCATAACTGCAGAGCTCATCAGTTCCTCATTATAGTGTCACCAGATTCCATGTCGACCATCGTGTTTTGCAGGAAAAAGTAAGATTTGACTTTAAAAAGGAATTTCACATCATTATGTATGTCGTTTATTGTTGCATTAGATAGGTAAGCTCTAGAGCTTTTGGTGCAAGTCAATGGTTACTATGCAGACATTCCACTAAGTTACAAACGTCACTGCTTCCTTTTGCGTGGTTAAGTACAAATCCGGGTTAGGTACAGGAAAGTATATTGGTGCAACAGATCCACATTAATTGCTTAGTTTCGTCCAAAACACGCACCATTTTTTTTCAAATATTTGAAACAAAATAGCCGATGACCTTTATAAATTAAATTTGTAAAATACTTAAAATGTACACATTAAGTTAACGTGCTTGTGAAGTTTAAAATAGTTACAATTGTATGTCAAAATTAATTAAAATACTGCATTTTAAATTTTTAGTATTGCTGACTTATATTAAAAATGTATTTCTGTATATTTTTAATATTACTAAAACGTCTTAGCGTGCTAACTTATTTTTAGAACAAGTTAAAAATGTGTTATATTTAAGAAATGAAGTCATACTTTACCAGTTTAAAAAGTTTACATTGATAAACAAAGACAAAAATAGAAGTTAACGTTTTATTATCAAAAGAGTAACAATACAATGTTTCATATAGAAGTTTAAGATTTAAAATATGCATTTAATAATATTTTCAGTTAAAAAAAAAAGTCCGTTTTTAAAACAACTATAAAGCGTTTTTAGGATAGCTTAAAGATTTCATAAGATATTTAAAACTTACAGCTGAGACATTTAAAATAAATTCAATAATAGTAAATTAAAATATCAAAGTTTGCTCGACAAAAGTGTAATTGAATGTTACACTACTTAAGGGCACTTTCCCTATAAGCAAACTAAGCACATGAAGTTTTCCCAAAATTATCACAATAACGTTCGTCAATCTTTTTTAAACCAATTTTTACAATCACCTTATTTTACTTAGGAAAATATCTTTCATGCCCATAGTCAATACCCTTTTTTCTTTTGGCTTTTACTTCCATTGAAAATGCTTTGGAAGAAATAATGTAAATGCTGCGATTTATTAAACAATCCACCAGGCTTTCTCTTTCCTAAAGGTTCTCCAAAATCAGCAGTTTTACTTTCTTGAAGTTTTAAATTTTCAGCTTTATTCATAAGTTCTTTATTATCAGAATTTTTTTTAGATACGGTAACAAATTTATTACTGCCTATTATCTCTTGTCGGACATCTCTAATCATATTTTTCATCATATTTAGTCCGTTAAACAAAGAACCCAGTTCATTCGTCAAAGCTTCACTATCATTTGCAACTTTTATAGCGTTATTTAGCTTAACATCGTCGTCATAGTGGAGTTGAATTTGGTAATCCATCATCTTTTCTTCAGGATCTAAGACGAAGTGTTCAGTTAAACAATAACACTTTAATTTAGTTGCTATCTTATTTTGCTTTGCGGAACTTTCACCATCTTTTTCTGTTTTTAATGCTGAATCGTGATCCATATTACTGATCTGCCTGCACATGCAGAGTTGTCTACTCAGATGAAGATCTGAAATAAAGAATTATATTAAAAAGGTAGAAGTTACACGTTTGAAACCAAGATAGTTACTTTTTATTTTACATGAAGTATTCTTGTTTTAATAGAAAATTTTGACTGGGTTAATTTTATACTAAACTCAGATGAGGCAATTCTCATGGAGGCCAGACCTTCAATACTCATATCTATTCTATTTGAAAGTGTTCTGTGCTGCGAAATATCCCGGATAAGTTGTTGTAAGGCAAGCATATTTCCTTATACCTACCCTAGAAATGTACTGAATCAGTTACTGGAAATAGTCGGGGGGGGGACTTCGTAATTTGGAAACATTGATCAAACAGCACAGACCAGATACTTCAGCCATTTTGGTACCGTTTCATTTATAGGGTATTGTGACTACAGTCTATTTAACATACAATAGCCGATATTAGTGAACACGATGGTTCTTCGGTTAAGCCCAGATTCGAACTCACTGCCTTCCGATAAGAAGGACGCCCTTACCTACCACGCCACGTAGTTTTTGTCTCGGTAACTGGTCAGCCTTACGCAAAACACTCTGTTTATTTCTTATACATGCTTGGTATTCTTTTTTTTTATAGATCCACTGAAGCATGAAGAGCAAAGTTAGCCTTGCCCAACCCAAATGTTGATTCTCATATCTTTGACATTGAAACGCTATCACTACTCTACTGAATATTAATTTTAATTATTTAAAAGCACGCAAAATTTAAAAATAAATAAATCTACAATGTTATTTATCCTTTTTAATCAAGTAAGCCATCAAAGACTTGAGACTACGTTGAAGTTTCTTCTCCCTCAACAAGTTAAAATTTAAGACTCATTTTTAAAAGTGACTAGTTGTAAATATTAGAAGTTAACAATTATATGCATTTGAAAGTATAATTTTCGACGAATTATAATTTAAGAGAAATGTTTTATATAAAACGGTCACATTTTTTTTTTTGCTCGATAAAATTCCGCAAACATTAAAGTCATTAGAAACATCTTTGAGTTTTATGTATATTTCAAGTTCTACACTAAGTGAACTTCTAATAATAGAATTTCAGTATGAATCCCTTCTTAGATACCAATATATTCAATATGATTAATCAAGTATAATATTTATAAAAGTTTGAATTGTTCTTTAACGATTATAGCAGAAGAATATTTTTTAAAATATTAGCCATAGCAATTCTTGGGAAGATTTTTATTTTATTGTCGATCAACGGTCATTTTTTGCACATGAGGGCTAATTAGACCGGGACTTACGGTTTAAAGTGGAATCCGAACCCACGAAACTGTTGAACCGAAGGCAATTCTTAGGTAGAAACCTAACTCTTACACAATTTAAGTTAATATACATTTCTGTGTCCGTGTGAAATTCATTTCAAAAAATAACTTTTTCTAAGATCATTTGGAAACAAAATCTAAGGTTTTATTTGATCTTTCTTTCAAAAAATTACAATAACTTCACTCTTTTCCAGCAAAATTATTAAAATTCTTAGTTCGATTTTTACTCTTAGGTCTCCATTTCTATATTTATCCAAAAATTCTTAATAGAGTCAACGATGGGAATCATGCACTGCCCTTATAATAATTTAGATTTTTCAAAACTAAACATTTATAGCTGAACTAACTTTTGAAACTTCTTAGAACTATTCTAATGTCTTGATGACTATAGAATTTTCTTGCATAATGTTGAAAAAAGAAACTTTATATTATTTACACTCTTCACATTTACGTATATATACTCTGGATAAATCCATGATGTTTTAAATGTGTAGTTGAAATTTTAAAAAGTGAATCATTGTTTAAAACTGAGTTCACTTATTAACAAATATTGAAGTATTCAAATAACTTAATTTTTAGAGTGCTTAAAAAATTTACTTTAGTTACATAATGATTAAGACTCTAGTTTGTAAACCAATAAATTACATGAATTAAAAAACTAGATTTCACATGTCAAGCATGAAGTTTTGTAGAATAATTTATCTGTTACTATACAATTTCATGAATTTAACCTACGAACACATATTCCACACGCACACAATAATGAATCCTTTTGAATTTAACACAGGCCAAATTCATTTAATAAATGTAATTTGAAATATCGCAATCTTTATGAGAAATATTTTAGAGATATTCAAATAAGTGGTGGAAATTTCAAACAAATCAATAACAATTAAACTGAATTTAGTTATTACTATGTTTCTTCGAAGCCAAAAAAGTATATTATCGTGTATTTAATACAATCCATGAGTATTACGCTACGAGGGATAAAATTTATTCAATTGCACACTTTAAATTGTGTGATGAATATGAAGAATACTTTGAATGACCAAGCAATTTGTAACTTAAATTGATCACACAACTTTAGTTGACAAACAAGTAACGAACAAATCTGGGTGTTTTAGTTATACTCAACTGATCTGGCAAGTTTATTTTACACAAGTTTGAAAAAAACTAAAATTTCAAAATCATATCAAGAATGAACAATTTTTCAAAATTTTAAAAGCAAGCTTATTTTTATCCTATAAAAATTGTTAGACAATTTAAATCAGTGTTGACATAGAAAACCTAAAAAAACGAAGTTTAAGAATAATAAAATAATTATTAATCTGTAAATTTCAAGAAAATACAAGTCATTCCACATTAAAATAAAAATAGTTTGAGAAACAGATTCTGGAAATCTCATATTTACTATAAATTGTTCTACATTATTTACTTAAAATCTTAACTTAATTCGAATAACTATTCTTTTTAATTAGTTCAAGACAATGGAAAAGCATAGCCTTGTAAAATATTAGTTTTTATCAATATCTTACATGCGTAAAATATACATCTGTAGAATTTAATTTTATAAAATTAAAATATCTAACATGTATTCGTTAAAAGTATACGTAAAAACAATAATTTAGATATTAACTTTAAAATATGAAATGACTTTATTTATGTTCATTTATTTCTACACTTTATATTAATATAGCTAATAATATCAAGCTCAAGAATTATTCAAGAGCTCTTTAAACAATTATAAAAAAGGGTTTTTTAATTATCATATCTGTTGCTGCAAGTAAGAACAATTTGTGGTCATGACTCTTAATTATATTAATAAGAAAAACTTTTGCGATTACAAGATGTAATATATGCATTTTAATATTAACTTTAAGAAATATATCATGTTTAAAAGTTTAGGACTACAGTATAACAAGTTAAAGATCAAAAGAAAGCATTCTTACGCCCAGAGTTGCAAGACTCGGCTGATTTCTTGGAGAATAAGTGATATAAACTCATTGGAAATGAGAAGAAATTTTTAACTGCTAAAATCAAAACGCTCTGTCACTTACTTTTACTGGTTGCTTATATGAAAACTTATTAGAAAACTAATTGAGCTTGATTTCATTTCCCTTCATTTTATTTCAATACTTGAAAATGTGTTAATAGTTGTCCAGATAATATTTATGGATATTAACTAGATTTTTTTTTATATATCTATTGGGATTTAGAGTGAAATTCTGTTGCATGAATATAAGCATTAAAATAGATTTTTTTCTTTAGTTAGAATATAATTTTCATGGTTAGAAATTACACTCGTTTGTGTATAGAATTGATTAAATAATTTAAAATCATATGGTTTACTTGATAATTACTTATTGTTTACTTGAAAGAGGATTATTCAAAAAAAATTAACTATTGATTTATTTTATATTATAGGAGAACTTTTTCTAAAAGGTCGTTCCCATTTACATGTAACAAATGAAAAAATCTCAGAAAAACCCTAGCACCTAACTAGTCACATATGCATGTCAAAAATTGCAGAAGTTTGTTACTATTATGTATTTTTTGTGTATTACTTATTAAAGCTGAATCTTTGCAAAAATGTTGACTAAAGGATAATTTCTTCTATTATATATGTGATTACTATTCTTTGTTATAGATTGCGTTCTGCATTTGATTTTCATTTCAAGTGTAGATTTAAATCATGTTAAGTATCAAACGTTAGGTATAAATTGTAGATTCAAATCCTGGTGTGACATCTTGAATATCTCTCCCACTTGAACTTTTTCTAATCGTATCAAATACTGACTTTTTGAGTTTCATGACAATGACATTTCCATGCTGTCACTAATTAGATATTTTGCAGTTTACTGAAGACATTATTGTGCAAACTACTCAGTTTTTTTTCCCAAAATATTATTTATATAAAAGTATCCGAAATGAAGAAAAGTATTTCTTAAAATACTCCTTAATTTAGAACTTGTTGAAATAAGTTAGTAGACATTTCAAATAATCTCTTTTTTTCAATTTTTACACAATATTAACGATGAGAAATTCCATAATGACTAATAAATGTTCCCATCTATGTAACTAGTATCTGTTACGAATCAAATTAGATTCATTTCTTTCTCTGTTGTCAGCATTTATCAGTTAAGCAACATCACTACTAAAAATCATTTTATGATTAAATAGTAAAGTGAATGCCTCAACAAAAGCATGTCTCCACTTAGTTTATTACCTAAAAGAGGAAAACATGTAAAGAATTTTTGTAAGCAATCAGATTCAAGTATCAAGTCTGAAGAAAATATGAAGTCTGTTAAACATGGATTTCTGCAAATATGATGAACTTTATTCTATAATTCGGCAAATATGGAGATTCCTGATTCCATGAAGAACGTAATTTTTTCCACTAAGCCACGGAATGTGGACTATAAAAAAATATGTGAAAAAATTCATATATTATTGCTAACTTTTTTTAAATTTGAAGCTGTAAATTAAGGTGATCTTTGCTTTAGAGGATCAATTTGTTCAGATAAATCACTGTTTATTTACAGAACAAATTAGAATTTTATTTTGCATCATAAAATCTAAACATTAAATAGTAAACTAAAATACACAAAGAAATCTATGTTTACCGCAAAACAGTTGAATTATTTTCCAAAATATAGTAAATATCTGAAGAAAAATTAAATTTCAAATTTTTTAAATGTATTATTAAATTAATGATGAAATGAAAATTAACAGTGAAATGCGTTTGTTTATATTTTAATTTAAATAAAAACTAATATTCAATAAATGAAATTTAACAATGTAATATTTGTAATTTAACAATGTAATTATTTAAGAAATAATTAAATTTTCTATAATTTTTTATAAATAAACAAATTTTAGCAAAAAAGTAAAAATATCAAACACAACTAAATTGCAAAAGTACTTTTTTCTAATATAAGAAAAATTTCAATAAAAATAATATTAATCATTTAAAAGAGAAAAAGATTCAGAATACGAAAAAAATTTGAAGGTATAAATAAGGAATATATTAAAAATGAAACGAAGAACAGGCAAAACTAATAAAAAATATTTCGAAAAAAAGTCTTCCGTTTTCATTAGAATGAAAGAGTTTAATGGAGATTCAGTGAAGTATATCCAGATGACTAAAACATAAATTATAAAACTTAATAGTTACTGAAGCAACAAATTTTAACAGAAATATTTTCATGCATATTTTCATACATTTATAATGTATTTAGTATAATACAATTTTGCAGTATATATATATATATATATATATATATATATATATATATATATATATATATATATATATATATATATATATATATATATATATGAAAATATGATGGAGGCTTACAATTTCTGCTCAAAATAGGAAAAATTGTTTCAGTAAATCAAGATTTATATCTTTAAAGTGAAAGATTTTCAGTTTTCTTTAGAAATTGATCGATACTCATCAGACTGCCAGCCATCTTCCCCTCTCTGTATGATAGCTTATAGCAAGTCTAAGACTTGCACTGTGAGAGGGGGAACGTTGACACTTCCGCTGAGATTGAATGATTCTCCCCCGTAATCTTAAGAGCGTTGTCAATAGCATAAAATGAATTCAATCGTTAGTTTCGAAACAGTTTGGATCAATCTATTATTCACTATTTCTCCTTAATATGACATGATTTCCATCATCTTTATAATTTAATCACTTAGTTTAAGAGAATTTCTGTCTTAATGAGAAAACAGAACAAACAAACTCAAAGACGATAAGGATTCATATAAGTTGATTTTGTAGAAATTTGTAATAACACATTTTAGTTTTAAAATACTTAATAATTTTCATGTCAATTTCATTTAATGTTTTTATTTTTCAATATTTAATAGAATATTTATTTTATAAACTACTTTACACAGCGTCTAAGATGTAAATAAGACTCTGTATTTAACTGTACAGTTAAAACAATTTTGAAGCTATAATATTTCTTTCATTTCCTTACTTCGTGATATTTATTTTATTTTAATCAACAAAAGTATAATAAAAATTTTTGCTTTATAATTTTGTTTAATAAAAATTTTTGTTTTTATACTTTTTAGTTATAGTTATCTTTATTCCCTTAATTTGTCTTAATTTATAAAACGAAAGTAAATTTATTCAATTATTTTTACAAGTAACTTGAGTTATTTAATTGAAGAAAAAATATTAAAAGATAAAATTTGGATAAAATTTAACGTGTCAGTATGTAATTTAATGATAATGTTATTTATATGTACAGGGTCACACACACAGAAAAACACAACATTCTTTCCATGTGGAAATAAGTTTATTAGACAAGGCTATTTTATATTTTTTATTTTAAATATTAAAAATGTCATCCGATGCCATTATAGGAATTAAATATAACCCTCTATATTAATTAATTTGGTCTCCAAAATAAAATAAATGTGGGTGGCGGAGAAATAACATAAATTTTTCTTAATTACTTTTTCCAATATGGAAAGTATTTCGGTTGAGAAGTTATAATAATAGGAATAATTACTTCACGTATACCTAGTCAGCACCATACATACAATAATCTTATTTTGTTAACAACTTTGCATCTGGATATTGAAAACTTGCATTCAGGACATCACTGAAAAAATAAAAATAAAAGACAATTCTTCACTAGATTTTATGTTAGGATTACAAGTTCTTGCCTGTAAAACAGAAATTTTTCTCAATAGCAATTTTTATGAAAATTCTTTCTTTGAAATGTAATCCTTTTCATCACCGTACTCAAATGATGCATAAAATATTAAGCAATTCAATTTTAGAGTAACATCAAATTCTTTTCCAACTTTATCAGGGATAATTTTTTTCTCAAAATCACATTTTAATAAAACCCCTTAAAATGCGATTGCGAATAGTTTCACTATGAGATCAATTACATAAATGAATTCCTGATATCTTTTGCCTGAATTGTGTGGATAAGTTTATGATTTTTTTTTTAATTACTAGCTTCATTTATTTAAAAAGCTTCTTAAGAGTATTTATCCTTACATGAAGAGAAAATAAAGGAGAGTCTCCATTCTTTTCACTACATTCACTTTTAAGAATCTATATTCGTATTTACAGACGCAGTCGTCCGTGGAATTTTTTAAGGAATAATAGCATTAACATCGTCTGCAACTAAAGATTACATGATTTAAGGATATGATTGGATTTTTACTTCCAATATTCTTTTTTTAAAAAAAAATATGTTGAAACTTCCTTTAGTTTTTAAATAATGAAAAAACGTTGAGCACATTGCAAACACTCTTGTTGATTGCTTTGATACATCTAAAAATCAAATGCTGTCACATTACTCTTATTTATAAACAAACGCTAATTTTTCTCATAAAAATATATGAGACTGATCAAATCACAAGGAATATATAATTGATTTTATTCTTCCCAAATTAAGGAATTTTAATTTTTATTACCAAAATACTTAATCAGTATATCTTATCATAGAATGACCCTAATCAGTATTTTAAATTAGTAGTTATAAAATCGAAAATAAAATGAATCTTCCGTTTTATGGAACGAAATTTAAAATTTATTCAATCAAACATTTTCAACTTTTAATTCCTTTAATAGGAAAATGGAATCGCAATATTTTCCCGCTACTTTGAAAATTAATGGGCAAAAGCTGTTAAGTAGATTATTCTGATGTAGTATCAGTTGTCAATTTAATAATTATAAAGCATGGTTTGGTAGGGAAATTGATATAGTCATCTCTGTATAAGCGGAAGTTATTGGATTCTGTGGAAGTATAAAACAAACGCTATTTGTTAATAATTTAACTATAGATCACATTGATAATAAAAGTTCTTAAAGAAGCTAATAAATTAAATGATTGATTGATAAAAAATTATCATTTTTCTAAAAAAAATACTAATTATTTACATTTTACTTTAAGCAATTTCTATGAAATCAAAATAATCCTTCGTCGTAAAGTTTTTTGTTTACTGTGTATGAAACGAAAAATTTTGTTACTATGCTTAGCAATTGCATTTTCTTTAAATATTAGTTTAACAAAGTTTAAATAAGTTTTTAATAATGTTATTAGTTTTCATAGAATGTTTTCAATCAAATTATAATTTCTAAAATAATATTTGTTACATTCATATACAATATTCAATAGTTTATAGAAGCAAGAAATATATTATCCTTCCAAATACAGTATTGAAATCCATTATGGAGAATTTTAGAGCTGATTGGAAAAAGCCTAACACCTGAAAGATTTTTTTTCTATATAAATGCAAATAAGTTATAAATTTTTAGACTGAACTGTAACTGAAATCTTTGAACTTAGTTAAATGATAACCATATTCATTTATTTGTAAATTAAAAAAAAATAGAATAAAATGCGTGCTTTATTCTCTAAAAAATAAGTTCATTAAATGTTTTTCTTAAAAACTCCATTTTATATACCATTATGCTTAAAAATATTTTAATATCTAAACATAAATAATATTAAATAAAACATACCAACTGATTATGAAAGTCTGATTATAGCCAAATGAACTCAAGAAACGCAAGCATTATTTGCATTTTGGAAAGAAGCATTAAAGCGGGAATAAAAAATCTGAAACGATGTTATAATTAAATGAATAGCAAAAACATATTAACATTCAAAAATTAAATTAAAATGTTTGAAAACATTTAAATATATATTCTAAATATTAAGAAAAATATTAAAATAAATATAATAAATAAAAAAGTTAATAATTATTTAAGAAAAATTTATTTCTTAACCTTCTTAATCATATTATTATTACACCATCAGATTACTTAGAAAAATTTAATTTTCTCAGAATTTTAATAATACTTAGTTATAAAAATTGCATATCTATTAAAGTATAAATAAATGCAAAATTTCATAATTATTACAAAATTTTGCATAAAATGTTTCGTACAAAAAAATGATAATAAAATAAAAAGAAATACTTTCAATGTTTTCATCAAATTTAATTTTCAATAATTTAAAAATACTAGTTTTATTGCAATGAGGTATTATTTCCCTAACTATAGTATTTATTTAATTAATTTTCTTACTTCCAACTATTTCAATTGATTTGAATGTGTTAAAAACTAAAATAACCTTTCTAGAATTTTCCATGATGGATAGAATCAATATCAATTTCTGATTCCCGCTTGGTAAAATACTCTCTGATTTCTTCTTGCTTTCAAAATAATTCTTTTTTGCTTAAATCCTATTGATTGACTGAATCTTCCAACTTCGTTAAAACACGAACAATATTTTTTCACAAATCAGATTCTTTCTTCTCGTATTGTGATAACGAAGTTATCTTTAAAATAGCTTTTGCGTTTTAATGATGAAGAAAATAGCATTCCTTATAAAGAAAAAAGACATTATGTACGCCTCTCTTCTTTTGTAATAAAGCGGGTAATCACAGGATTTCATTCATCTTTTGAAAATAATGAGAGTAATGCTTTCTCGTGATAAAGAAATGAATAGTTTGTCGTGTAAAAACAAAATGCATTTTTGCATACCTTTCATTTGATGAAACCAGCAATAACAGTTTCCCGATAGGGTGTTGTTAAAATTGGCACTCCATTAAGAAAACTGGAAATGAATTCATAGAATTCCTTTCTAGTTCTTAGAATAGAAATTTATAAGCTTTTTTGTAATAAAATATTATCTAGTTTTATAATCTTTAGCCTTTTTTTTCTAAATTAATTTTATAATGAAAAGTAAAGGATTTATAGGATTCATATCAATTTTAATTATGCTTTGAACTGACAATCCCCTTTGATTCACAAATGAACTTTGGTTTCTTTCAGTTTCAATGTGAGATTTTATAGACAATTTTATCTGAATATTTTATCTATAGTTTTAAACTGTTAGGAAAAAAAACTATTTGTTTGTCTCAATTTCAAAAATTAGTAAAACAAGTTATTTGTTATATACATTTTATATAAAAATTATAAAAAGAGCTTTAAAGTTAATATATATAATCTTCACTCACAATTAGTATTGCATATTTTTATTGTATCCTCCTGTTTTGTAAATATGCATAGTTAAAAACGTAAATATTGAAATAATTAAAGTCACATACGCTATAAATATAATTTATAAAATATATAAAATATTTTAAAAACTGCACAATTTATGAAATATGTTAAGTATTTTATGTATTGTATTGTACAAATATGAATAGTATGATTTTGTTAAGCAATAATAATTATAAAAACATTTGATGAAAAACTTTTAATAGAATTTTTATCACTATTTGGGAAAATAAAATATTTCATTTATGCATAATGGAATTCATTCTTTCTGTATATATTCAAAAAATTATTTAATTTATAAATTTATTAATGTAAAGACATTCAATTAATTTACTAGAAAATTTATTTTTTAGATACACTTAAATCATTTGAATGTTTGCAATGCATGAGATCAAACTATACTTTCTGAAAATAATTTATTGCAACATAGTTACTAACAACTTTTTTTCATGCATTTATATCTAAGCAAAAAAAAAGTTCTCTTCTTTTAAGATAAATAAGTACCATAAGCTGTTTATAGTTTATTTCCATTTAAATTCTTATACTCTGCTGAAAAAAAATCAATATATTGTTCATTTTTCTCTAAATCTATGCATTTTCTTCGTGCACAATTTATCAATTTCTGTAATAATACTTTCAAATGCATACTTCTTAAAGTTAACTCTTTGTTATTTAAGTGTATCATCTTAAACCTATTTAGTATTTTTCAATTAATCTGTATTAAAAATGAGTTTGTATTTAAAAAGAATTAAGACTAAAAAATCAAATTATTTTAATTTCATCTTCTATACTTATAAATACAAAGACAAATAAGCGGAATATTTTTCATGAAATTAATCTATTAAAAATAT